>JAOXOE010055520.1:0-33565 GCA_028565055.1 Phoeniculus purpureus | reverse complement strand
CTTTTCCTCTTTCAGTTTCCTAAGCAATCCATTGTCTGGCAAATTTATCCGAGATCTCACTGAGACCTGACTGCTTTAGTTTCCTTTCCCCTTAAAACCTGGGAGCAAAGCAGTTTTCTTAGTTTCAACCCGTTACACTCACATGCAAATATCTCACGCAGACATTTGTAGTGTAGTTGTCTAACTTCTGGTGAGGTGACTCTCACCAGAGTCCTGAGGATGTGCATAAAATGAGACACCCATCGAAGCAGGATTGGAGCCCCATATTAAGTACTGAGGAAGCCTGAGATGCAAAAGCTTCAGCATCTTGAGGAGGTACCAGTCTGACTGTGATAGATCTCTACTTTCTTCATCCCCGTAGCAGAGACACAGTAGCATTAATGGAAAATAAACTCTTCTGTAAATCAATCACAGCAAGAGCAGCAGTGACCAGAAGCAAGGAACAAAGTTGTTGCCCCTGGTTCCTGTACTTTCAGTCATCAAGTGATAAGACACTAAATGTCTGTGCACTAAGACATAAACTGCCCCAGATACCCAGAAAGATGGCTTGCTGTACAAGGATTTAATCAGACAAGTGAAACAGCTGTGTCACTTCATCATGACGAGTACAGTGCCTGAAAAGATACTGGACCGACACAGATTACTGACCAGCTTCCAGCCTTCAATAAAAAGTACCTGCACACTGACACACACAGGCTTAATAGATATTTTCCAACAAGATCACACATTATTTTTTATTCTTTGGCTTAGAATTGAGCAAGAAGTTCTATAATGTATGTGAGAGAAGCAACGAAAGAAAGCATAAAACTAACTCTTGGTGTGAGCCTATTTAATGCCTCACGCAGACGTGTGTGAGCACCGAGGAGCGCACCTTACACTCCTGTGCAGTGACTGCAAATTGTCTCCACAGCAACATCTATCGGTGATTTCCTTGACAGTAAAACACACTACAGAGAATACACACCTGGAAGTAGACACCTGGGGGCTGAGGCAATACAGCCAGATTCTTGGGAGTTTTACTTTCCTCTCTGCCCTGTCCAGCTACTGACAGTTCACTTCAGACAATAATTACACGTACAACACATTGGAGTAACTAGGGAATATAATGGTGTCCATTTATTTAAGGATAAATTGAAGCTCATTCTCCCAGAATTTCTCACGAAGCAACGTTCTGAAAAACTATGCAACTAATTGTCTTGCTTTTCTGTGACATATAATCAAATGTGAAGCAAGTATCTGTCCAAGTTTAACATTACTTGTAGAATATAACACTACAAATGTAGCTAAAGACTGCATTAAGCACTTTGAGGTCCAGGAAGCCAACTTCATACTGTTCTGCCACACACAAAAATGAAATTAAAAAAACCCCAAGCAATAAAAACCAGAAAGCTACCAAAGCACTCTAAATTTATAATAATAAAAATGTGAGTCAATTCTCTTTTAGTTTATTACTGCCTAGCCATAAGCAAGCATAAAAGATCTAGCAGAGAAAAAAAAAGAACCTCAATCCTGAAGCATCCTTTGATACCATCTTGGTATCTTCTGTTTCTCTTATTGCAATCAGTGTGACCTGCTGTATAGAAAAGTTATATATAACTATTACATGACGATTATGAGTCGTCTTATGCATAGCAGGATTGATTACAAGCAATCCTTTATAGACACAAAGGATCCTCCTCCAGCACTGTACATTCATTAAACCATCTGAGAATACAAAAAGATTGGCCATTTTTATCTAAAATGCAGTACCACTGCAGAATCCATTCCAGTCAGATCTCTTATTATCATTACTGTTGTTACTACTTTCAGACCATTACTACTTTAATGGTTTTACAAGCATTTATATTCTCTTCCTAGATCCTGTGTTCATGTCTGTGATAAAGGAAGGTGATTGACACATCACAACTAAGAAATTCTAGTCCCAGAAACAACACAATAGAGGTATTTACAAAGTAGGAAGAGAACTGCTGTCTCACACCTGAATATCTTCCATTCTCTACTGGTTCCAGTGTCCATCAGCAAAATGAGTGCATTTCATGTGCTGTTTCAGGTACTGCACGCTTTAAACACAGCCAGCTGCCAAGCTGATCTGCTGCTATTCTGCAGATTGTAGGAAAAAGACCATTAATATACTGCAAAAGGCACATGATTTAAAAAATATCTCCTTTTCTTACACATTAAAAATCATTGCTGATGTATCTTTCTGGGAGAGACAGAAGAATAATTATGATTTTTAAAAGGTTTTTGTAAGTAGTCTGTAATTTGCATTTAAAACAGAGATCCAAATAGAGGTCAAAAAAAAAAGGTTTATAAAATGTATTAGTTGAAAAAAATGTGGAAGTGATAAAACTGCCCCAAAGCCCCTTCAGGACAGGATTCAGTTGCCTGGTGCCACTTTATACACTGTGGAGAACCTAGCTGGTGTGATATCCCACCTGCACCTTTGGGTGGGTGTGGATGTCCTGTCAGGCTGGAGGTTACACCTGCCAGCTCTAACTGGACCTGTGAGATGCCCTAAGGAAACTAAAATGGTGCCTACGGTTAGGCAACTGAATTCTTCATTTGAAGTCCTACTGTCTTTAACCACAATGGCCGTAAGTCAAACTCCTGTGTTCAAAGGCAGTTTTTATGAGACTCCATCCAAAGAGAAAAATCTCCTATTTGCAGATGTAAAGGCCAAGACAGAAAATGTATTTGTTCTCTTAAGCTACATATGCTTCCAAACTTGAATCACACTGCTCAAACACCATCTGAGAGTGGAAACAGATTGGCTGTATGTCTTTCTTAAAAGCATGTTTCAAACTCAGTTTCTCAAAATATCTTCCATGAAGAGGGGTACTCCAAGTTTTGGAGGAAAAAAAACCCCCTCTCATTACAGCCACTTGGAGAATCCTCCACAGGAAAAGAGCTACTCTTCAGTTCGTACGTTCCAAAGATACGGATCCGACAACTTTCTCAGGCAAAATCTGCCAGCACTGAACTTTTTATTTGCTACAGTTACTTATGTGTAACTTAGGATTTCCTTGCTAAGACAAACAATGTGGTTACTTCCTCTGGTGAATGTTTGCTGTCTCCTTGCAACCTTGTTGTATACAACTACAAACTGTGTAACTGTTGCTTAAAAGTATCTTTTCTCAGGCAGAACAACCCTAGCTGAAATGTTTCTGAAAGCTCATGTAACCTTATTACCCCTGATGCTGACCTATGGGCACTCTGCAAGGTTTTGGTTTTCTTCTTTCTTTTTTCTAAGTGCTTTTCTCTGCTGTTGTCATTCCTGTTATTCCAAACTTACTTTTATCAGACCTCAGAGGCCCCCACCTTTACATCTGCAGCTGTTCTGCTCCATTAATACAACCACAAAATCTAGCTATACACTCTATCTGTTGAAGAAGCAAACTGTACCTCAACAACTTCAAGACATGTTCCGTCTTCTTTGCTGTTGTTTTGCATTTACTGCTTCAGAACTATCCGATGTGAGGTAGACCTCTCTTTTAAAACACTGTTTTTTCTTCCCGTAGAAGCTTTGATGTATCTGCCTTCCCTTGCAGAAGATCATAAACAAAATCTTGGTAACATAATGTTGCCTTCTGCTTTCCCAGTCTTTCTTTCCTGAACAGCCTGTACCCTTCTCCCTTCTATATCAACAGTCCAATCCTTTGATTTATCACGCAAGGTCTCTGTCTTGCCTATTAAGTTATAGCTTTGTTTTGTGCAGCAAGACATCTCGTTCTTTCTGTTTATTCCACATAGTCTTACAGATACCTAGAATGCCTGGCTAGTTGCCCTGGAAGCCTGCCTGGAAGAGTGCCACTTGTTGCCTTTCATCTCACAATTGAAAGATTCTGTTAATTTCCAAGACTTCAGGATTTTTACCAGGTTACCACCCTTACAATCCCAGGTAAATGTTTCAGCTCATTCAGAAAGTCAAAAGTGGATCAATGTTTGTGTTCCTCTTTTTTTGACAAAGTTTATTTTGCCATTGCTGTCCTAATGCTTTCACTACGTAAGAGTAAGGATCGTGATTCAAATCTATGACTTTGTGTGCCTATAATGCTGGTGTTTACACATGAGATAGGGGTCTGATCTCCAATTAGAGCCAAAAGGGATCTAGTGTGGATTCAGGTGCCTGTGCGTATCTGGTCTAACCTCCAAAAGATAGAGAGGTCACCTGTGAGTTCCTCAGCAAGACAAAAACTACCTGTTTGCTTGTGCAAGTGTCTTGGGAACCTCAAACAGGATGAGCACTAGAGACTATTTAGTTCATCTGGAAGTCAAAACTCATATTCAAAACTGAACTTTACTCTAAGCTCCCATGACTGTATTGAATAGATTTCTACTGACTCTAAAGGGAGTTTGAGGCACTCAGCAGTTCAGATGTGTGCACTTAAATTTACATCTAGTCTGAAATCAAATCCCACTCCAGCATCGGGCTTGATCCATGAGACCTGTGCCTTCCTACAACCTTTACATTGAAAGAATGTACCAGAAGAAAGAAGAAAGAGATGGTTTCCTGACAGTAAAAAGAACAAATGTGAATTCTAGGTAACTGGAAACCGGAGGTAGGCAAATGAAGTTTAATTGCTTGCTGTCCACTAAAAATAGTTTGGGCTTAAATAGTAATAAAACTGAATGTCTACCTTGAATTCTGCATGCTTCTACTATAAGCTGCAAAATTAAATAGCAATTTAACTGCCAGTAAAGATAAGGGCCTGGCTTCTGTCTAGTAAAACACAGAGCCCAAATATCTCACATGAAAATCTTAGAAACCTTAAGAACGAAGACCTACTTGTTACGACCTGAGATTATGGGTGAGCAAAACTCAAAATTCGGTGTTGGAATTTTCAGGGGTTATGTCCCTGTTAATTTAGACAGTTTTTTTAACTTCTAATGAAACAAAACTAAAAAAACCTTCAAAGAAATAAAGTTAAAATTCTAGTCGACTCGGCATAGAAAATGAGCCTCAGTGTAACAGTCCCACAGCTGAGGTCAACAAATGTTTGTTTTCAGGAAATCACAACTAGTTATTCTCTTGCTTGGATCAATGTTTCTCCCTCTACTTCTTCACCGTATATGTTGCTGTCTCTCTATTCAGTAACAACCCTTTTCCCCTGATAAACCTTCACAAGAATAATTTCTCCACCAATAAATATTTAATTTGAAATGGAAGATTCAGGTTGGTTTTTTCCTCCCCTTCTTTCACAAATGTCTCATATTCCTCAATAATTCTCTAAAAGGAATCTCTTTTTTTTTTTCATGTTTTGGAAACCCGAGTTTTGACTAATGGTATTTAAGCACATAAATGGCAATACACTGGGTTATGGGGAAGGAAAGTCTTAATAGTATGTGGAATGCCTGGTTTGGGCTGGCAAGATCAATTGCAAAAAGTTCTAGCTGGGATAAGTAAGTGACCTGTAACAAGAGAACTAATGGAATTAACTTGTTACAGATTTCATAAATGTCATTAATGCAGAAGAAAAAAAGATAATTCTTATTCTTTGTAATGACGCAGTCTCCAAAACAAACATAGAAACAAATCCAAACTGCAACAAGAGATACTATTATACTGCATGATAACACATTTTACATAATGGCTAATAACTAATAGAGCATATTTGAATTTACATTAAAGTAATATAAACCGGAGGATATCTCCCTCCACTGTCCTAAATTAATAAAAATTAATTCAATTCAGATTTTAATTAAGATTATTTAAAAGAATTGTTTTCCATTTCATTCTTATGCATACAAATCTCCATCTTAGTGAAAATGTCATAATCCTTTAAATTTTCATTATTCTAGTAAGAAAAGCTATCATTAATGTAGAAAGAAAAGGTGCTGAGACATAGGAATACTATGGCACCTTTTACTGGTACTGACAGTGCAAATCTGGTTAAAATTTCTCTTTAAGAATAGTGAGCCATCTCTCCAGGTAAGTAAATTCAGCGTTACTGAATGGGGTAAAGTTATACTGATTTGCACTTGCTGCCGGTGTTCTTACCTGTACCTATTAACATTAGAAGGCAAGGGGAGACCATATCTTTCTCTAAGACTACCTCAAAGAGTTTGGAGCAAGAGGAGGTCAGCCTCAAACAGGAAGCAAGCAATAGGACTGGGGGAAAATGCAAGTTGAACCACTTCTTCACTGAAAGGATCCTGGGACATTGGAACAGGCTAACTAGAGCAGTAATGGCATTTAAAGGACGTGTAGATGCAGTGCTTAGTGACATGATTTAGTGGTGACCTGACAGTGCTAGGTCTCTAGCACTGTTGGAAAATGATCTCTTCCAACAAGACAAATTCTGTGACTCTGTGAAATCAATTTATAATTTCCAAACTCTCCAACTTCTCTTTTTCAAGCTGCCTTTAATCTTCCTGTATTTGTTTGTAGTGTTTCGTGATATAAAGCAAGAGATATACCATACTGATAGTTTGCACAAACTGCAGAAAGAAGGGAAAAAACACTAGCTTGCTTGGTATTTTGGATAGATAGATAAGATTCAGCTGATTTGCCAATGGCCAGCTTCTGGACATGCATCAGTAGGTGTTCTGAGATATAAACTGAAAAGATTCCAATGGGAATCTAATTTAGTGTGACACTGTGAGCAGATTAAAGGAAGGTAAAATCATGCTGTTACCATATAATCTCTGAAACCTCAGTACGTGATGCGGGCTTCACAGAATGTTTCATTTCCCCCTTATTACCTCTCTCTCTCTCTGCACAGCACTTACTGCTGAGAAACATTTGGCAGCTAGCTATGTTCTAGGAATAAAATATACTAGCACACACTCAGAATGCTGCAAAGATCCAGACCCTACTGTCCTGAATGAAAGATAAAATTCTATTTACCTCATTTTCATCCGAGCAATACCACAGAGATTCTATCTGAACATTAGTTTAATTGGAAATTATAAGCATTGGCAAGACCCACTGGAGACTGCTAATGGCCATCATATGTAAAATGCCAGAAAGTGTAAAGCACATTGGTAGTGCCATGTTGCACTCAGCCCCGAGAAGAAGAAATGTCACAATGATACACATTAAAAAACAGAGGAAATACTGTTAATTATAGAGATATTTGATTGTAAAATATTAAACATTACACCAAGAGCTTGGCTTCTTAAGGTCTAATAAGAAAATTACAGGGAAAAATTGCAACCTGGGGAGAAAACATCAAATACTTCTGAAAGCCTTGTCTAACCTGGTCCAAGCTGTAGTGATGGAGTGCAATCTCAGTAGCACTGACAGCATATACAGGGGGTACAAACACTCTAGTAACAGGCAAATCAACTTCCATCAAGTATTCCCTTTTTCCATACTGCATTGCAGGCGCTCAGGCCTACACTCAAGTACCTCTACTCTACAGTTCTTCTTGCCTTTCTGTGGATTGCATGTACAGGTCTGTGTGTACGTACACGTATGCATATATGCGTATGTTCCGTATGCACACACTTATGTATACTGGAATGACTGTCTCAGCTTCCCAAAACAGCTGCTTTCGGCATTGATTTGTCTTTGAAACATGAGTAATCTCATGAATTCAGTAGATACCTCTTAGGAAGAGCCACGAAAAGAGCTGTTGCAGCACTCCTGTCTTTCACCCTGTACAGTGGCACTGGGCTGCTTTATGAGAAGCTCCCCAAAGGCACTACATTTCTGCTGAAATCTTAACAGCAACTAATTTGGGTCACGTCTGAAATATGTAAGCCAGTGCTTCATACAGTAGTCTGATGCAGAGGCTGGAGGCTGCAACCGTGAAGCCCCAGAGTGGAATCAATCTGGCGTTTCCACCACTGAGCTCTTGCTACACTTAATGCAGAGTAGCTGCATCACCGTTTCTTTCTTCCCGTGTTGACCGCGGAGGTCTGGTACCTGTAGAGACAGACAACTGGCAGCAACTTAACATTTGATGTACAGGCATTTCGAGGCTCGCCTGCTTCGTCAAACGCTTCATGACTCCGTGAGTGGAAGCCTGGTCCAGAGCCTTGGGTGAAGCTCAAGCACGGCGGCTGCTCTTTGCATTTTCGCACGCACGCACCCACCCCGCAACGCAGCCTGGCCCGGGGGAACGGCGTTTTTCGGGGGTTCCTTAAGCACTAAAGTTCTACCCTAATTTTTCAGGAAAGAAAAAGTAAAGCGAAGAAATGGTGTCCAACTTCATTCCCTCCGCACTTCTGTCATAAAGTCTGGCTGCGGCTCGGTCCAGCGCAGCTTCCCGTTAATGTCCAGCCCGGGCTGACCCACCCGCATCGGGAGCATTCGGGACAGCGTGAGGACAGGACCTGCACCGTGAGCCTGTGGGAGGAGTGAAAGGGGCACCAGCAACCGCACCGCTTTGAGCCTCGGCTCGACGGCCCGGTCAGACCTTTCACCGCGCCTTGGAACGGAGCATCACGAACGGTACCGAGACCAAACTCGTCTCGGCTCTCGAGAGCCCGTACCGCGACCTGCACGGCGCGGCTCGGGTCTTTCCCCGAGACCCGAGCAGGAAACTTTCTGTGGAGGGGACCGCTGTCCGCGGGTGTATTTGCCTCTGAGCGGTCCCTCTTGGCTCAAGCGCCCACCGAGAAGCAGAGCAGGAGGGCAGTACGCTGAGCCCCGCGGAGCCCCGCGGAGCCTGTGCGCGGCCGCTCGGGGGCGCAGGCGGGCGAGCGAGAGGGGCGGCGGGGGCAGCGTGGCGCGCGCGGCGGCGGCGGCGGCGGGTCGAGGCTCACCGAGGCAAATCTCGGCGCCGGCCGGGGAGGGAGCGCATCGGCGAGGAGAGAAACCCCCGGCACCTGCCCCTCTGCGCTGTTTTTTTGCCTTGATTTCAGTGTCTTTCCTCCCGCCTCATGCTGCGCAGCCCGAGCTGCGGAGGGAATGGTCGCATCGGAAGGAGCTGTTACTTTTTGCAGCCGGCATGAGGCTCCCTGAGGGAAGAAAGAAACGCCGCACTAAGCAGCCGCGGGAGAACCCTCCTCACATCTGTTGCACCAGAGGCCCGGGGCAGGCGCGGTCCCCTCGGCTAGAGGTGACAGACACCCGCTAACTCGTGGGCGTGTGTGCGAGAGGCCGGCACGTGTGGCAAACATGAAGAAAATACGGTAAAAATGAGGAAAAGTGGCTGAGATGGACCACAGCCGGTGAAATAAACCAAACACCTTTCAAAGGGATTTGATATACAAAAAGGTATTGCAAAGGGGCACTGCTTCCAAGGAAAATATGTGACCTGTTTAACACTGCTGAGGGCAGATGCCGGCTGTCAACGCGAGCGCCTAAACCAAGTAAGTTCTCGTCAACTTCGGTATATTCTCTTTAGAAATCTTTGGTTACGGCAGGAAGTCCCTAAGAAGGTCTGAGGTAACTTTTGCGCCGATGCAAGTATAAAGCGACGTTGTGCACCTCCTGTGTCACAGCCCTGAGGACCATTGAGATCCCTTTCTTTCTGTTGTTCGTAATAATTGTCTTGGATGGTTGGTTGGTTGGTTTGGTTTGGTTTTTTAACTCGCTGCCGTGGGACGCGTTGTTCCTCCGTGTCAGGGTGCGGTGACACCTGCGGGGCTGCAGAGCCTCCGGGTTCGGGGGAGGGAGCGGGCTAGGGGAAGCTCCGCAGCTGCCATCCGCTCCGAGGAAATGCGAGGGCAAAAAGGTGGGAGCCTGGCCGGCCTGAGCTGGCTCCCACGGCTCCCGCCGACCCAGACAGGGTTGAGGGCACTTTGGCCCCCAGCAGTGCTGTAGCTGCTCCCTCCGGTACGAGCGGCCGGAGCTGGGCCACTCTCGACCCCCGCGCCCCCCCCCCCCGCAAGGGACTGTGCTCCCTGCTGGTGCAGGCCCCAGGGACCGTCCTGGGAAGGTTCAGGTCCTGCCGGGAAGTCTCCGGGGAGGACTTGGGCATAGAGCGAAAAGCAGGTAGATGGGAGGAGAGCACGGTGCAACAAGCCGTGGGACAGCTCATAGAGAACATGAAAGGGCTGGTGGGATTAATCCCTGCGGTAGGTTTACAGCAGGATTGTGGCTGTTGCGGGTATCGGCCAGAGGCCGTAGTCCTGTTGGAAAGGAGCAGCCGGTGCTCTGGAGACTTAAACGTTGTCAGAAAATTGCACTCTGCCAAGGGAGAGAGCTGCCCATTCACTGCTATTGGAAAAAGCCGCCGCCTTATTAATGAAATATCTGCGTCTTTGTTAGCCTTTCTGGGGATTTTTTTTTTTTTTTACAATGAGGTGCCTTTTATGCACTTTTGTTTTACTGGACTTAACTGAGTGATTTCCTGTTAGCATGGCAACAGAAAATTCTGTTTCTCAAAGCATGCCTCCTAAGTGATATGGCTCTTCCAAATCTAAAACACCTTTTAGGTGGAGTAAATAAAACACTTCTTAGTTTGTTATTTTCTTCCAAAGAAAAGGCAGCTCTCAAAAAAAACCCCTAAAACCAAATTAAAATGGTAGAGCAGAAACTGCATCTTGGTTTCGGCTGAGAAAGGAATACTTCTTTTTTATAAGAATCCGTGCACATATTGATGTGCCATAGAATACAGTATAGACAGAATAGGAAATAGTTTAAGTCTTACACACTGAATGCTAACGTGACAGCACATCTAAATCCAGTGTACCTGAAATTTCAAATTTAGTTGTCCTGGAGCGAAACAGCACCTTTCAATGTTTACCTCACTTTCTCCAAAGCCCAGACCTGGATAGTTTAGCAAGGGTGTCTACAGATTCTTCGGTAAATTAACCTGATTCATGCAAACAAGGAGTTTATGTACAGTCAGAGAAGATAGGCATCAGAGTGAGACTGCTTTGGAACTGTCTCAGAGTGGCCAAAATTCTTGACTTAGAGAAGACCTGATTTTACACCCCTTTTTCAGACAAGCCTCAGAAACAGGCTTTGTCCTTTTACATAAAAACAGCGGAAATTTTCGTGGCAGAGTTTGGTTTTCCTTTGGTCTTGCATTCTATGCTGATAAAACCCTTGGTTTTCCCTTCAGAAGGATGGGTTCTCTATTATAGTTTTTCTTCTGTTGTTCAGACTTGGGAACAGATGAGGCTGTATTTGGAAATGACAAAACAAAAATATGTCTGTCTTTTAAATTTAGCTTCAGCCACTTATTCTGACTCTATATATAGTAGTTATTGCCCTTAATATAGCTCCAGAAAGAAATTCCATTTCTTCTTATCTCATATTACTTAGAGCCAAAAACTGCTGATTGAAATTTAAGTCAATTGAGGTCACTACAGATCTGGTATATTTTTGCTGATGTTTCTGAGTGTGCCTGCTGAAAATATTGCATCTCGACCAATGTGGCTCCACTTTTGGTGAAAGTGGGTTTGCATTACTCCACTGCAGAGAGCCTACCAGGTGTACATTGAAAGACATAGGTAGAGGAAACTATTAAGATATTAGCTTTTGCCTTTACACATGATCATGCAGTGCCTCACTTTAATGACAAGTGAAAACAAGCTTGACTGCTCCTCCCAACACCTGAGACTTGTTTTCATGCCCAGTACCCTGTTTAATCTGTCAGTTTATTCTGGGATGTGATTCATTGGAGTGAGGTGGCAAAATGAACAGAGAAAATCCTTTGTGGCATCCCTGCATTCTTCTGGTGATTCTGGTTATCAATGCTAAGAGGGACTGAATCCCTTCTAAAAGAGATTAGTAAGTCACCATGGCTCTTCTCGTGGAAAAGCAACATAGCAGAAGGAAGAAAAGGCTCTTCTATAACCTGCTTCAATAAAAAGAGTCAAGGAAGCATTGATCTATTCAGACGCTTAATGGCTTTGTCAGTGTCGGATTTACCATTACTTTTCTGTTCAGATTTAAGCTGAGTTGGGTTATAGTCTGAATACTTTATAAAGGATAATATTTGAAATTACTGAAAGCAGATTGGAGATAAAACTGTGAACACATCCATCATCCATAAACATTTTTATTTAACAACAAACAAAATTCCGGAAACCATCTGTTTTAGAAGTCCTAAATACATTGAGGAAGATGAGACAGACTTGCTCTTACTTTAATACCCTGACACTACTTCAAGCAGCATAGCATAGAGTTATGCTACACCAAGCAACCGTGGTGCCAGTGATCTCATGTCCACTGTGATTTATCACTGCAAACCAAAGTAACCTGACTAAATGCTTTTTAATTATAGTTTTATATAATCAACACAGAGCAGGGCTGAGCAAATTAAATCTACATTTTGTAACTGATACCCATGTAAAAACCCTTCCCAGGTGTGTTAGTTTTCAGCTGAGTAGAATTTGAAACTGTGAAAAGAGGAACACCAGAAAATAAGGCACAGCTGCTCTTGCATGCCAAAGTTTTCAAAGAGATTAAAGGGGTTTGGTGTGTCACATAGACAAGGGCAACAAATACACTGCAATTATTTACTACAGCAGGTTTTTCTCAGTAGTTATGAGATGGCTTTGGGTTTTTTTCTCTCTTCAATCTTCTGTTTTGGTTTAAATTCTCAAAGTACTCCTTCCACTTCTTTTACAACCACTTATTTCTAATTTAGGTAGTGACTGGTGAGAGACAAAACCTGAAAAGAACCTTGGATAAAAATTGCAGGTTTTTTGCAGCTAAGCTATCTTTCAGCAATGGTGGGCTGAAGTGGGACAGGAAAATTTCCTTAAATTGGAGAGAATTTTACATATATGTCTGAGAGTATGAACTAGCCACACCTAACCTCTGCAGTCTATCGCAGCTTCTCCGATTGCTTGGTTACTGGGCCTGTGCTCAATACACGTCTCTGAAAAGGTTCTCACACGCACGCCCGATGAACCGTGCAGATGTTAGAACAGTAGTGTCTGGTATATTATGCAGCGGTTAGAGAGGACAACAGTAGGTGGAAAGATTAAGATTTTTTCACTGGGCTTTCCTGAGACATAGGTTACAAGATCGTTCTGAAGTTAGTTTCTACATACAGTTGAAATCTGAGGAGCATGCAGCATTTCCTCAGAAAGTGGAAGGACCCATCCCATCAGTGGTGTGTGGAACATCAGTCTTGTGGTGGTGTCCCTAAGCTCTTCCAGTCCTAGCTCAGCATGTCCTTGTTTTCCATGACACATAACAGGGTTTTTTTTAGTTTTAAGGACCAAAAATACTTCCTTCCTTGGTTCAGAGACCGTAAAGCTTATGCTACCTGCATTCACACCTAAGATCAGACTGAGAAAACTGATGTTGGGGTCCTTGAGTCCACATGCCAGCCAGCCATGTGAAGGGCAGTTCAGAGTAGCCTTTGGTGACTATGTCTGATACCTCGGACTGACACAAAATGCCTACTTGTAAGTTGTCTCTCCTTGATAGAGAAATGAGAAGCGAATAGTGACTAGTTTATTTTGTCATCTTCCTTTATGGCAGAACAAGCATCTTTGCTAATTATGCCGTAAGACCCAACACAAGGAAACTTAAGCTAGGTTAGCTGAATCCCAGCTGTGTAAAGCAGGCTCTGGTAGTACAACATGAAGGTTAAATAAACACAGAGGTCAGTAGATCCAGGACAAACTGTTGCTATAATGAGGCTAAAATTCACATCAGAATAAGCGAAAACAAGCCAACAAACAAAACCGTACATGCACGTGCACATGCTCCAAGTCACTGTGCTAACTTTGAAACAATCCGTACACAGCACGAACTCACATCTGCCTGTCGGATGTCTGCTTCTGGGAGTTTGCCAGCTGCCACCTCTGAAATCTGATTTCCTGAAATGAGATTTTTCAGACGTCTTACTCAAGTTGTTAATCGCTACCTAACCCTTTGTCACTCTTCACCTCAGGTGTCTGTTTTCATGTCCATCAGAGAGAGGCAGCAGCTGCCAAAGAGCCAACAGTTTTCTCAGTGAAGGCCAAGTAGATGATTACCAACACAGGTCATGCAGCATGTGAGGAGCATGACTATAACTCTGTATCGAGCTCTAAATGTACGGTGAGAAGTTGGCCTGGCCGGAGAGCTTTGCTGCTCTATGTGAGAGAGCTGTGGGCATTCTGCCTGTAAAGACCTTCATGTGGGATCGACTGAGAATTCAAATTTCTCGTTTTAATCATCATTTAATCAAAACACCCACTCATATTAGAGGATGTTAGCAGTCCTAGGAAAATCAATGCAGTTCTGTGTTAATTAGATTAATGGACATACTTCTGTCTGTGTTCCTTCTGCGTTGCCCTAAATCAGCGGAAAAATACTACAGGAGTTTATTTTGAAGATGAAATCTGTAATATAGCCTAGCATACAAATGACTTCAGCACATCAGCAGTTTGGTGTAAGATCTGATGCTACCAAACTTGACTGTGTCAAGTGTACTCCATTTCGTATTTGCTTTTTTTCCTTCTAATATATTTTACAACTTGTTTGTATTTGCCAACAAATATTTTATTTCATGCCTTGATTTTTCTACTATAATTTCCATTTTAAAGAGTAAACCAGGATGATTTACTATTTGAGTAGAAAACAACAAGCAGGACATGGAGCCTTTGGAGCATGTCCAGAGGATGGCCATGACGATGACCTCTCCGACAAGAACAGTATTGGGGTTGTTCAGCCTGGAGAAGAGAAGGTTATAAGGCACCTTATTGCAGCCTTCCACTATCTGAAAGGGGTCTACAAGAAAGCTGTGGAGGGAATCTTTACAGGGAAAACCTGCCTGGACATGTTCCTGTACAACTTGGTCTAGGTGATCCTGCTCTGGCAGGGAGATTGGACTAGGTGGTCTTTCAAGGTCCCTTCCAATCCCTAATGTTCTATGATTCTGTGATGCGTGGTGATGGCTTTAAACTCAAAGAGAGTAGATTTAGATTAGATATAAATAAGAAGTTTTTCACTGTGACACTAGTGAGATACTGTTAACTAGTTGCCAAAGGAAGTTGTTTTTGTAGTCCCTTTTGATACTCTTCAGCTGGCTCATAGCTGTATCACTGGGTATCCTTGTGAAACAGCAGAAATGGACAGTGATTGGTTGCTCCTTCACTGGAAGTGTTCAAGGCCAGGTTGGATGGGGCTTTTAGCAGTCTGGTCTAGTGGGAGGTGTCCGTGCCCATGGCAGGGGTGTTGGAACTGAATGATCTTTAAGTTCCCTTCCAACTCGAACCGCAGGGTGACTGTGTCTAAGATTACCTCACTACATCTGTATATAGCAATTTTTTGTCAAAAAACCTTTTACTGACACATCTGTAAATAAAATGGGACCTTCTTCAAAAGGTCAGGTTTGGTTTTTTTTAATCTAGCCTCCACAAATTTAAAAGCCTGTTGTAAACTAATAATCTACATTCTTTAGCTAGTCAAACTAATCCATCTAATTTATACACCTGTCACGGAGTGGGACAGATATTTGTTGTTGCTGGTGTTTGATTTCACACGGTTAAAGTAAGGCAGGATGGATCTCATCCTTATGTTATAAAAAAAACCTAAGAATTATGGTCAGAGAGGACAAAAAAGCAGGCATCTGTTTTCTTCCGAGGTATCTCGAGGTCCTGTTGACCTTCATGGTATTGATGCAGATGTTGTAGCAATTAACTGCACAACTGCTATGCAATTCAAATATGCTGTTGCCTGTTCTCAGAATTTTTAGAAGTTTGTGATTGGATGGAGTAGCTGAAATACATCTTGTACCTTTGCCAAGTGAAATGGGAGTGTCAACCCGACCCATGTGAAAGAAGAACACCCAGTTCTGTGCGTTCACATCATGCCAGTGCAAGATGTCTCTCTTCCAGATAAAACGTGCTGCATCTCTGGAGCAAGGAAAAGCAAGCACAGATTCTCTTCAGATGTTCTTGGTGTTGCCCTCTCCACAATGTACCTTAGATCACCAAGTACATAATTAGAACAGAAATCATCTTTCAGTGATGACATAGTTGTTTTAATCTCTGTTCATGTGGAAATGTTATTATCAAAACACTTACATCCTTCTCCTGTACTTGAGCACTGATTGACACTCACCTCCTGCCTATCCTTAGCTGGAAAATAACTAAAATACCCTATCTGTGTTTTGCTTATGCTGACAACTCGTAGTTTCAAACTGCAGAAGGTGTTTGCCTTTCATTTTTTACGGTATTGCTTAAAGCTGCAGACAGTCCCTTGAACTTGTTTATGCTGTCACGGTGAGTTTATTTCTCAGATTTGGTGTGTTCCGTAGCACATCTCTACCTGCAACACCATGAGTTTCCAAAACATACACTTTCCCTGTGCTGGCTTTAACTGTCTAGCAGATACCCTACAGAACAGAATTTGGCTATGAATTAAACCAAGCCAAAGTTGCCTACAAAACACATATCTAATTCTCCTAAATCCTCTTAGCTGCAAAACTGTCATTCAAGAGGCAGTATGTGCTTGTCTTTGAACTCACCTAGACACCTTAACGTTAGACCTGTGAGTCAAAACTAAACTGTACAGTTTTTAGAAGGAACTTACTAACTTCATGAGGTGATCTGTGTGAGCTGCCTTGAACGATATTAACTGCACTGTGCAGGGAGTGCATTTCTTTTGATTTACTGTATCACAGAATCACAGAATCATTAGGGACTAGAAGGGACCTCGAAAGATCATCTAGTCCAATCCCCCTGCCACAGCAGGATCACCTAGACCACGTCGCACAGGAACACATCCAGGCGGGTACAATGGGAAGGTTGAGATATGTCAAACCAGCTTTGGGCATCAATTTTTTTGATTCATAGGTTAGTGAATATGATTCCTGCCTGATTTGTTTTCAAATGTTTCAAGTCTAAGTGCTTAATCCTGCCACATAATGATAAATAAAAGCTTCCTAAGGCCAGTACATATAAAAAAAGTTATTCTACTTTCTTTAAAGCTAATTCAGAACCTGGCACCTATGGCAGAGAGATCACATGATATGAATTGATTATACAGGTAGGTGTTTATAGTAAATCTTGGGCTCTAACTACTTAGTATTTTCTAGTGGAAAGACATCAGCCTTTGTAGAGAGCATTGGCAAAGTAATATTTTGGTCTGCCTACTTACATAAAAATGTTTTATTCGTGATTGTTTAACTTAGTGATATTAACTCTGGGAATATTTGCTTATACAGAGAGGCCAGCTGAACCAAATACTGGCAGTATTTGAGGTGATTACTTTTATTGCTGTGGTGTCTTTATGTGGAACTAAATTTTCACGTAACTTTTTAAACTTCATTTTTTTTTACCTGAGGCTTTGCTTCTTACACAACGTATAAAACAAGCACACCGAGCAAGATTTCAAATCTCCCTTCTTTCGAGCGTGACTTTGTCCACAGGAGTGGGAAGCAGGGATGTTCGGTGAGCTGCACTGCGTTTTAATTGTTGGGTGCAAATCCAGCCTCAGAGCTGCGCTGAGTTGCTGAACTAGCTGACAGCGCACACTGGATTTTGCAGGGATGGGTTAGGATAAAAGAAGGATTTCTCATCCCCAGAGTGCTCCTCTTTACTTGCTTCCTGAAAGCCACCCTCATTTTGCTGTTGCTTCTGTTGGCAATAGTCCAGCTGGGAGCTTTCTTCCATTTGAAGAACTCCTTTGAGTTGATTGCAGATAGGATCTAGCGTTTTAGATCCTTATAGTGAAAAGTAATTCCAGAACGTAAGATAAGATCTGAATGTATGTCTTCAATCCATTCTGTCATTTCATTTTGTTAAAGGAACATTAGTCTAATAACAAACTATTTCCTTGCTTAGCACCTTCAGTGAAGCACCACGCTCTTCTACCAAGGTCTTCTCAGTGATATGCTCTTGTGTATTCACCATTGTCCCTTAATAAGGTCAGATTTTCCACTTGCTCAGTATGTTAAGTCCAGAATTTGTAGGTGAGATCTTGGTTGCACTGAAGAGGATTTCGTTTGGTTTTAGTGTTACTAAGCACCAAAGTCTCTGGAGAAGAATCAACCACCTCATCCTGAGAAGAGGTTTAGGTCAGAAACACCTGTGTGTGAATCTGCAGGTCTGTTTATGAGATATGTTCAAAAAACTCATCACTTGATTAGTCCTCAGACCTTCTGTAATTCTCCAATGTTCTGCTAGAAACACTCAAGAAATGAGTTACTTAGCCCCGTGTATCTTGCACTATTCACAACTCCTGTTGAAGTACTTAGGAAGAACCACTGATGATTGATAATTACCCTCAGTGATAGCACACAGCCAGGCTTCCCTTAAAACCGAGAGTCTCCTGACTTGGGCAAGGTAGCAAGGGCACAAGTGAGACTTGGTGTTGAAGAGAGAAGAGTTGACGTTTCAAAACAAAAATGAACAAAATCAGTAGATGTTTTCATTCTAAAGCAGTCTTATAAGTAAAGCACAATCAAGACCATGAAAGACTCTCTTGAAAGACACTAGAGCTTTCAAGTAGGTCAGCTCATGCTCATATTCTCGGTGATGCTCCCATTGGGGGATAATAGGTTTGATTTCCTTCTGAAGACATAGTGGTTTGAGAAATCTTAGGCCACCAGTGCTTTCTTGCCTAATTGCCTATTTACTGTTATTTTAACACTCTCTACTTAAATCCTTTGCTAAAAAACAGAGCCTACAATAAAGATTACCTAAAACAATCAACCGACTCACAATAGCCAAGCTTTATGGTCAGCACACGATGGAATTACTTTTGAAGAAAATGGATGCTTGAATTAAGGTTTTGCTATTTAACCTTAATTCAAGACATTACTCAAACAAGAAGTCTTTTTCTACTGAAAGCAGTGCTTCTTGTCAACACTAGCTTAATTCCTGTCTTCAGTGCGAGGCTTCTGCCTAACTCTGGTTTTCAGGAGTATGATGTGCAAGTCCAGGTGAACATTTTGTAACTGAAAACAAAATAAACTATAAATACTACACATATTAATACAAAAAATCTGGCATCATTTTAGGATTTCTTGTCTGCTAAAATTGCGTCAAAGATGATTTTACTGTGCAGGTTTGCGTTCTCCTTTGGAGGTGTTACTTCAGTTCACGGAGATGCAACTCATCATTTGATTTCCTTTTTTATTCCGTTCCTTTATCATAGCTGTCTGAGAAAACTCTTTTTATTACATGCTTTTATTCTATAGGTAGCTGTCATTTTAAAAGCTCATTTTCTAGCCAAAGCTGCCAAAACCCCTTTCATATCACAAAGCTTCCTCAAATCATTAAAACTGCCTGCTGTTGTATTTATTTGCTTCCATATTTGTTTTAGATAGCAGCTCTGCTCTTTGTACATAGGGAACGACGAGGTCTGCAGGTGAATATAACGTGTTGGCAATGGTCAAAGTAATCTGAAACTGTAGCACCCTCATGTGAAATTTTACAAAATACAAAACGAAGCAATTATGTCTCTCATCAATCATGCATACGTTGGTTCAGATGGAAGAAGTAATTTCCAAAATTTGCCTCCTCAAGTTCCAAGAGAATTATAATGCTCTGACAGCTTCTTGTTTCTTCTCAATAATTTAGCAGTTTATGAAAAATATATTGTGTCTCCTTCCCCACTCCAATGCAGTCGATTCAGTTACAGCTTGGGGAGAATCTAGTCCAAAGTCTTGCTGCTGTTGAGCAGTTTATAAAAATACGTAGGGCTAAAATATTAATCTGTTTGCCATCATTGCCATGGTTGCAACCTGTGTCTGGCAACCCACATCTGCTCTCTGTGATGCTGAGATATCTCTCAATCATTTTCTCCATTCTGTATCTAAGTATTTTTTCCTGTTGCCATTCACAGACTCGTGTATTGAATCTCTTCATGGAGGGAAGCAGTGAATCTTTGCTTTAAGTACACCGCTATAGTTGACAAGGGCTAAAATCTCACTGCATCTGATTATGTGGATTCCTGTATCTTTCTGTTGCTGAAAAATTTGCTTTGGGAATGAAATTAAGTGGGCAATGGCATGTGTAATTTTTAAACTAAGCCTCTTTTTTAATAGTTTGTGAAACATTCAGGAGCCATTCTGAACAGGTTTTTATAACATTGCCAGAAAATGGATTGCCACTTCAAGATTATAGCACATTAAAGCAAAAAAACCCACCAGTCTCAGAAGTCTCTGTTGTGAACAGAACTCTAGTGTATATTGGATTGAAAGAGCTGGGGCTCTTTAGTTTGAAGAAGAGGAGGTTGAGAGGAGACCTCATCACTCTCTACAGCTACTGGAAAGGACGTTGTGGAGAGGTTGGCGCTGGTCTCTTCTCACAAACAATTAGTGATGGAACAAGAAGGAATGAATTCAAACTACAATAGGGGAGGTTTAGACTTGACATCAGGAAGAATTTTTTCACAGAAAGGGTGGTCAGGCACTGGAATGGGCTTCCTAGGGAGGTGGTTGAGCCGCCATTCGTGGATGTGTTTCAAGATCATTTGGATGAGGTGTTGAAGGATCTGGTTTAGGAGTGAACTTGTAAGGTAGGGTAGATGGTTGGACTCGATGATCCCAGGGGTCTTTTCCAACAGAGTGATCCTGTGTATTGTTACATATTCAATATGTTCAAGCCATTATTTATACTTCCAGTAGATCACACAAGTTGCATCAAACGTAAGGTAATGCAGTGTTGGTTTATGTTTTACCTACTTATGTCAATTGTGAAGCCAGGTGTCGTGTTATGAAGGAATAATCAAAATTTTTCATTCCGTTTCCTCAACTTAATTCTTAATGTCTTGTGACAGCTCAATAGTTCTTCTGAGTAACAGCTTCAAAATCCCTGTTTCAAAATCACTGTTAGCTCCACTTCTAAGCCAGTTACTCTAAATGTGTGTTTGTCCCCCCCTGATTTGCTAACAACAGCAGAACGGTGCTTGCTTATAGATATGGTTTTGTACGTATACACATAGGACATACGTATCTCTATATGTACACACGTAGTCAGAACACATCTGCATGTTTGCATACACAGAGATATTTGTGTGCACTACATGACTGAGACACATTAAAGATTAATTCATGCTCCGGCGAATGGAAGAGAAAAGTTTTACAGATGTAACGAGTAGAGTCTATTAAAGTGTCAGTCTTGTGTACACACAGAGTTATCTGTATCTCATTGGCCAGAAGTATTTACCTCTCTCTGCACTCGCTTATGTGATTTAAATGATAAATTATCATTTAAATGATAATTGTGTGGGTCCATTCCTTGGCCAAGTATGGCTTATTTGCCACTCCATGCAAACCAGAGCTGTGATTTTAAATACAATGGCCACCCACAAGAGCAAGGAAAATTTGTAGCCATTCACTGGCAGTTCCTTTTACCACAAGTTCAAAGACTCCCTGGAGATGGAGTCTTCTCAACAGCCAACAATTTCTGGACGTGGAGCAGACAGCCCTGACACTGTGCGAACTCAGACACAACTCCTACCGAGTGTAGTAGCATGTTGCAGTTTGACTAGGACTGAGCCAGTATCTTTCACTTTGTTTATCATCCAGAAGGAATTCTGCCATGTAGAAATAATAACTCGCCCATTCAAAAACACAGCAGTCTATTAATCAGCTTCACGTAAGCATAAAAATAGCATCTTTAACTTTTTGATTCCTAGATGGACCCCACATGGCAACTGCCAGGGAAGGCTTATGAAAGGAGACAGGTACACTGCTTCTGAGTGTAGAGACCACAGTGTGAATGGCATGTAAAGAAAAGGGAGTTGATCATTCAAGGTCCTTCTGGTTGATTGACAAAATGTTATTGCAGCAGCAGAAGCCTGGGAGCTGATTGTTTTTTGTGATCTCCTGCACTTGAGTGTAAGAACTGTTATGAGTATAGAGGAGGAGAGTACAGGCACAGTGACAAAGAGGATTTTAGAGTAAGCAATGTGTATCATCTTGATTAGTTCAGAAAAGAAGTTACTGGTATATCTGATAAAAGGGCTTTGTTGACATAAACAGGAAACACATAACCAATATTCAATTTTCTCACTTTAAACATCTTGATCATGTCTGTACTCGCCTGCCTACATTGAACAAGCAGCCTTTTTCTTGCCTGGACCTGTGTAGTCACTGTGCTGGATAACTGAGTATAAAGGAACTAGAGGGGAACAAAGCCACCTAACGCCTTTGACTTTAGCTAGTAGTGTTTGAGTTAGTCATAACTCCACTCTGCACTAGTGAGACCACATCTGGGGTATTGTGTACAGCTCTGGGCCCCTCAGTTCAAGAAGGACATGGAGCTGCTGGAGGGAGTCCAGCATAGAGTAATGAGGATGATGAAGAAAGTGGAACACCTCCCTTATGAGGAGAGGCTGAGGGAGAAGGGTCTCTTTAGTTTGGAGAAGAGGAGACTGAGGGGTGGCCTAACAACTGACTGATCTCGGTATCATATGCTTTAGAAAAATATTTTAGAGTTTAAAGAATTGTGGCATAGAAAGTTGAATTGACTTCTGACTCATTAGTCATTAATATCTGTCATCTGCAGGTAACTTATCTAGTGCTATTAACTTTACACAGTGGATGTGGTAACATAATAGATCAAATAAGGGTCAGTCCTAATAGCAAGATGACATTTATAAAATGCAAGGATTTGACTTCGATCACCAGGTCAAAAAATGAAGATGATAACCAAAAGCTGTACACAAAACAGAAGTGGTAGTGAAGATTTTCAGGTGAAGCGAGTAGCATCTGTTCTGAAGAACAGGAGGTAAATCATGGAGTCTTTTTTTGGTGGGGTTTGTAAAGCAGGATCTTTTCTTCCTTGATTGGATTATAGGTTTTCACAGACCTGTTATTATAGTTCATTAATGGTCTTCAGCTTACCTCCTTGTTCTGTATAATCATAGATTCTATTTTTATAATTTATAATTATTTTACTGTGTCATACAAAAAAAAATACACCAGGTACATCCCAGTGTTAGAACACAGTTGGATCTGAGGGCAGCTGGAATCCTCCTCCAACTGTCTATGCCTTGAATGCCAAGGTAAAGGTTTTCCCCCTTCAGGGACAAATCATTCCATGTATACTGACAAGAGATCCTAGGTAATTGTAGCTGAGCATCTCTAGTCAGCTGCTGATGAATCTGTTCCTAACCAGAGTGCTGAAGTTTTGAAAAGCGTAGCAACAGCAAGTCTTTTTTCTGATTTTTCTGATTTTTCTGAAATTTCTGATTTTTCTCTGCCGCTTTTCTGGTTTTCAGTAGCGGTTAAAAACATGACTGAGCTAAAGTAGGTAAGTACAGTCACCCCCAAGTTTCCTGTAATGCTAAAAAAAAGAAGAGGACATTTTCAAAATGTCTGTATCAAGTTTTATTTAAATTAATAAATAGAAAAAAAAATTACTATAGGAGTAGAGGTGTAAAAGGGATTAAAGATGAGAACAGAACGCAAGAGTACTTAAGACCGATTTTAAAGAAAGGTTTAACAGCTCTTCAATTCCAAAAGATTATTAGAATGTTTAAATAAAACACACAGAACAGGAGGAAGCGCACCAGGGAATAGACAACTACTGAAAAGTTTTCAAAGAGGTTTTAGGAGTGGACAAAACCATGGTTTGCTGAAGAAGGAAGAGATGACTTGAAGTAGGCTGAAAGGAGTGGTACAGCGAAGCAGATCACAATGAGCCAGAAAGCCAAGACCATTGCTGGCTCTGTCATTTGCTAGTATAGAAGACTGAGACAGTAGTCATTTGGCAAACAGGTTTTAGAGCTGTATACTCTAAACCAGAGCTACTGAAATACATTTGTAGTGTAGAAGTGCTGATGTACTTACACACGTGTGTGTCTTCATTGCTTTCTGACCTACGGTGTCTGACACATTTAAACAGATCCTATTTTAATGTATTAATTTATAATTTCCTTAACTCCAAAGTTTTATACAATGAGCTGTGACTGCACCTTACCCAGCTAGGTCGAAGGTTGCTTTGCTACTGACTACAGCTGCGGTATTGCTTCAACTAGTCAGTATTTGTGAAGGCTTTGATATTTTAGCAGCAGTCAAGACTGAAAGACACCGTGAGTCCTGGGACAAACTGGCTTGCTGGAGTATTGGCAGTAGAGGGTAGAACATTTTCCATAAAACATATTGGAGGTTTCACATGAAAGAAATTGAAGGGTACATGAGAATATGCTGCAAATTGCCTGGGAAAGCACAAAGAAAACAAAATATGCTAATACCACTGGAGCCTTAAATAACAGCATCTAAATGATATCAAGAGTCAGCTATGTAGTATCACGGACGCAATTGCTGAACTGTAGCAGTCCTGGCAGCTTTTTAGAGTTGAATGAATCGTATATTTGGGTGACACAACATTCCTTCTTGTGTTTAATTCTCAAAATATTCTCTAACTGTTGAATAGGGAGCAACGCAGACCAAGGTCTGCACCAAGTAGTGGCAGTTAAGTAGGAGAGACTCCAAACGAAGAGTGTTGTAGCAGATCTCTGAAAACAAATACAGCCGACTTGAACAGACAGATGAAGCTGAGCCACTGAAGCAATCTTTTTTTTTCCAAATAAAATCAGCTGAAAATTAAAGACTCCCGTTTCAAGCGTTAACCAATCTTGATAACTTGTGTTTTTCGAAGTGCTGTAAAAATAGGGGTATTACTTTCTCCAGAAGCAGGTGCTGATTTCCTAAGTGTAGAGTATGCAAATCTCTTTAGGTGTGTGAAGTAGCACAGTGATCTTGTAAACTGCGGCGGATTAAAACCTGGAAGACAAAGCTGAAGTGAAGAAGCTAATGGAAATTTTTAGACTAATTCAGTCTCTGTTAGCGAGCAGCCTTACCACCTCCATCAAAATTCTTCTAGACCTAATAGTTTGTGTTTGACAGTGGCAAAAGCACATTTCTGGACAAGAGTACATGAACAGGAAGCATAAGCATCGTTTGCTGTAGTACTCCCTCAGACTCCAACCACTTTCAGGGCATGGTCTGTCTTTGCCAGACAGACTTTATTTGTCTTTTGTAATCCTTTGCAGCTTTTTGCCACATGAGCTCATCCAGTATTCTGAGCAAGCCACGCGTAATTCTAGAATCTTCAAAGTCCTTCAGCAATGAATTCCTCAAGTAACTGCCTAAAGACTCATCAGCTCTTGTTTTTCTTGAACCTACTCCTACTGCCTTCTGGATCTTTTACCTGAAAGGCAAGTGAACAATTAATCCATGTCTGTCCTCTTCCTGACCCCATAATTGCAGAGATCTATATTAAACCTTCCATCTGCCAGTCTTTTACAGAGTGAAGGTTTGTAAATTAGTCGCGTCCTTCTGGAAACTCTTCTGTAAGTTTAATTATTCTGCTGCCCTTCTCTGTTTGTTTTCCAGTGCTACTGGCACCTGTTTTGAGATACATAGCCTGGAAATGTGTGTTCAATTCTTTGTGCTGCTCTGAGGCTGAAGACAACCACACGCTTCCATTTGTACGGATAAAACCAATTGTGTTTAATGGGAAATGGGCATATCCACTCAAGAAAATTTATCGTATCTTTTGGGAAACATGACTCCAAATTCTCTGCCTTGCTCCTTGTTTTACAGAACACTTTCTTTTTCCCGGAGTAAGCTTGGCAGAGGTGGCTGAGACTTGTGGGAATATAGCTGGTCATGACTCATCACCCTTGGACAAGAAATGAAAATTTATGAAATATCTGTTATTTTGTTTACAGGGGTTTGTTTCAATGCTGGGAGCACAACTTCTATTCTTCTACTTGAAATAAAGATCAAACAGATCTCTAGAACTTGAGTCATCATCTTGTGGAAGTGCTTGCTAATACTAGTAATCAGTCTTTTTAATTCCTGCCCATATGTTAAAATGCCGCTTATTGCTCACTACAGCATATGGAAATTGTACCAGAACTTTCATTATTCACCTGAACTTTCACTGGGTTTTTGCACTCTGCCGATTCTCTGCCCAGCTGAACTTGTCATGTCAAGTTTGTTTAAAATGTATCCCAGTCAGTCCGTGGAACTGCAGGATTTAAAAGAACAGGAGGTTACTGTGTCATTTAATATTGAAGAGCAGGGAGACTACCCACTGAGCCATTCAGAATCTACTCTTCTGTCTTCTGCACTCTAATTACACAAAGTTATGATTCCTCTTTGTTATCAGACTCAAAGCACAGGATTTCAACGCACGTGTTTCTCTTCAAGACATCTAAGGAAAACAGAGATCCTTTAAGAAAAGGTTAACAGTGAATTTGTTTTTCCAGATTTCCTGTTGAAGGGAAAGAAGTCAGCGTTCCATTTAATTTCTTGCACATCTACCTGGAAAATTTAGGATTTATAACCTAATACTGTTCCCAGTCAGCTGATAGTGACAGAAACATAACGTAGCCATGGGCTAGTGCAATGTTTGCTGTGTTTGAAAACTTCACACTTGCTAAAGACTGGTATCAGGTCCCTGACACCACAAGCTGTTATCCCTGGTACTGTACATGAACAGCTGAAGTAGAGGGAAGTCTGAATAGACACAAGCCACACAGAAAGTTTACGGCTGAGCTATTTCCACACACTGAAAAACCATTGACCTCAGAAATGTTTTACTGTCTAGTTTCTCCATCCTGCCGTATAGTCGATTTTTAATGGCAAAGAGTACAAAAATGAAATGATTCCACTATGCCTATCTGTGGCAAAGCGTTAGGGTTGTTAATCCCGTAGTTCAGAAATGCCACAAAGACTACAACTCAAGTCACTTCCATGTGATCTGAATAAAACACCTCTTTGTGCTCTGAACTTTATTGTCTTTCTGCGTTCTTTCCTCAGCAGCTGCATCCCAAATTTTTTTCTGCTTCTGGTGAGTTTTCATCTGGGATTCAAACATTCACTTGATTCCAACAGTGCCCAGCGTATTGATCTTACTGACACAGATCACACTGACAACATTTCTCCGTGCAAACCCTCATTTCTTCTGTGTAGATTTCATACTGTGCAGCAATCCCACCAGACCCCTCCAGGGATCTCAGAAAGCAGGACAAGTCCAGGCACCCCCTTTGCATCAGATGGGCTATTTGGGTTGCCCTACCCAACACAGATTTCTCCAGTCCCCATGGGTCCCCACATTTCCTGCAGTTCGCCTTTAATCAGCTAAATCTAATACGAACCGTCTTCATGATTAAGCCGTTGAGTCAGCCAATGTTTTAGGAGTCATCTTCATGACTACTTTCACCCTGTTAGCTCTCTCTACGAAAAGCTCTGAATTCCTACTGCAGTTTGTACCATAGTTGAATAAAATCAGCTCAGTAATACTGGACAATGTGACTGCAAGTCTTCGTTTAGGGAAAGGCAAACTGAAAGAATGCAAAGCCGAAAAAGTTTTGGGATTGTGTCCTCTGTACTTCATGCTGACGCTGCTGGCCTTATGATAATACCAGTTACACATCTGGCATTCCTTTGATTCCTCCAGCTGTGAAGCAAAATGCCAGTGGAACGTGCTTTGCCTTTTCTCAGCAGTTTTCAGGTAGGCAAATCAGTAGGTCTGCTCTGTTATTTCAGCAGAGAAGTGATCTTGTTTTCTTTCAGTGGACATTATAGTAAGAGCTAACTCCACGTTGCTCAGCTTTCTGGAGAGAAGATATCCAGTGCATCATTCCAGATGAACTTTTTGTATTTTAATGTGTGGTCTTCCCTACTCTAATCTGACAATTTGAAGTGTCTCTGTTTCACCGATGCATCCAAGACTGTTTGGTATCATAAAATTCTGGTTTACCTGGAAGAGTCTATTAGATGCCAGACCTTTATTTTCTCCTCTAGTGAATGTAAGTTGCTTAAAAAAATGTTGCTGCTTCATTGTTTAAAATCTCAGTGAACTTTCATTACATTTCTTAATTCTTATGTGAAGCTTAAGAAGTTTAGATTGGGTGATTGGATAATGAGGTGAATTGGGAACTGAAAGGAAGGCTAGGGCTCAGAGACTTTTGGTGAGTGAGGTAGTCCAGTTGGAGTCCTGTGGCTAGTGGTGTCTCTCGGGAGTCAGTACTGCGTCCAGCTCTGTTGAGTGTATTCATTAACGACCTGGAGGGAGGGACATAATGTACCCTCAGCAAGTTTGCTGATGATACCAAGTGCTCTGTGACCTGAATAGGCTGAAGAGTTGAGTGGAAAGCAGCTTAACAAAATTCAGTAAGAGCAAGTGTAGTGTTGCATCTGGGGAAGAACATCCCCATGCAACAGTACAAGTCTGGGGCTGACTTGTTGGAGAGATGGGCTTTTCTTTTTTTCCCCATCACTCCAGCAAGAAAAAAGGTGTCACCAGTCCTGGTGGACAACATGCTGACCATTAGCCAACAGTGTGCCCTCAAGGGGGCAATGGTCATAAACTGGAAAACAGGAAGGGGCTCTTGTCCCAGGCAGCTACTAGTGACAGGATGAGAGATCATAGCCTGAAGCTGCACCAGGGGAGGTTTAGGCTGGCTGTTAGGAAGCACTTCCTCATGGAAAGGCTGATGAGTCTTTGGAATGGACTGCCCAGGGAGGTGGTGGATTCACCGTCCCTCGAGGTGTTTAAGAAAAGACTGGATGTGCTACTTAGTGCCATGGTCTAGTTGACGTTGTGATGTTAGGTGATAGGTGGACTTGATGATCTCAGAGGTCTTTTCCAGTGTCAGTAATTCTATGACTCTGTGATAAAGAAATATATTTTTACTCTGAGTTGGCTGAGCATTACAACAGGCTGCCCAGAGAGGAATGCCTTCTCTGGAGGCATTCAAAATGTGTCTAGGTGTGTTCTTGTGTGACTTTGTGTAGGGCATCCTGTTCTGGCAGGTGGGTTTAACTAGATGATCCTCAGAGGACTATTCCAACCCCTGAGATTCTGTGTTTCTGTTACAGCTAGGGCTCTGCTGAGCGCAGACTGCTCTAATGACCCACTAAACTCATGATACTAATTCAAAAAAAGCAACCCTCACATTACGTCTTACTGTCTCTACTAGTAAAAGTCTCATTTCTGATTCACCAGTTTCACCTTTTGTTCTTGATGTCGCTGTATTTATCTACAGTGGTCCAAGCAGACGTTGTTTACCCTGAAAAATGACATTTCCTAATGGTACAATTATTAACAACAGAACGTTATAAGACAGGGGCAAGGGGTTACGTTTTTTCTAGTTTTACGAAGATGGATAAAGAGATTAATTATTCATTGGTGTAAAATAAGAACTATGCTCCTTTCCGTTTTAAGGCTGCCTGAGATGAAAACGTATTTACACATACGTCTTGGAGGTAATTATCAACACAAATCGTTATCTTCCCTGTGAGATAAATGTATCATCCTGAGACATGAGAATGACTCATCGAGAAAATGGAACAGAGAAGTGCTGTCAGTCAGCTCAGATGGACCTCTTTGCTCCATCAGCGCTGCTAGAAGAGTAGCTAATGAACAAACCGCAAAGGCAGACGTTGGAAATGTGTCCCCGTGCAAAGTGTCTGGATATTGCAGTTGCCAAACGTGGTCTATTTATACTCGTCATAAATGTTAATGCCATGACTAGAAGGAGGAAAGGAGGAAAAAGGCAGGACAGACCAGCAGGAGTTAGTAAGGAGGTAGCAAGTTATCCTCTTGAAATGGGCTTCTTACCTTATGAGAGATGAAGCCACATCTCATTCATCGTAGTCATCAGGCTATGCATTTGCAACTACTGTCTTGGAAAAAATGATCCTAGTTTATAAACAGACATAACAATTGCAGATGAGTGTGACTGGACTGTGTATTTTACTTAGCTGACTGTAACAAGGAAAGATGTGTAAAGGAAGAGCCATGAATTTGATTTTTGTAGTCCTTTAAGTGTATAGTAGGAAAAGCTAAGGACCAAAAGACAGTATATATCAAAATAATTGCATAGAGTCTATCTGTCTACTGACTGTATGAGGCTTACAGCTATTAACTGTATAATAAACATTATAGTGTGTGGGTAGTGCTACTTCTGCCATTCATGTACAGTAAATACAATTTCACTTTAGCTTGAGAAAGAGTATTTTTAATTGCAAAATAAATGTCATAGTATAACCAAGCAGTGGACTGTTACAAATGGTGCAGAAGTTTTAGACCTCTCAGCCTAAGACATACCTCAATATACAGAAAAAAAATTCACGTGGTGAGGAAGAGCTTAAAAAGACACACAAGGTTTTAAAAAAAGTAATCACTTTTACATTGCTCACGCATGTGATGCTGAATGTCTGAGCACAGCTGCAAGTGCCAGTGATTTCTATTCCCAAATAATCACCTAGATAGTAGATATGATTTCTAGAGCTCTTGTGTTTTCAAAAACAGATAATAATATTGGATTTGGGCTCTTCCAGTGCGTGCATTGTTGCACGTACAAGCATGTCAAAGAGCTTCATCCCAAATTCACTCTCACCTGTGACTATTGACTTAGTTTTGAGTTTTGAATCACGTCAATCTGCAGTTTCTTCATTCAGTTCAGTAAGGGCAGTATTGGAAATTCTTCCCCTGGCAGGAATGAGAACAGCAACTCTTCTGTATGCAGCGCTCGTCCCAGGTAAAATCGGTTTTACAATCCTAATTCTGTGAGTCACTGGGCAACATGAATCACGCAGTCTCACCCTCATGGAACAGTATCTAGAACTCCAGCCTGGTGCTTTGCTCACCAGGTAACTGAGCAGAAGTACAGCTATTCTGAATTCTTTTGTTCTTCTTCCCGAGCACATTATATAAGCACAGTCAGACTTTTCACTGATAGAAGTATGACTATTTATGAGTGTGCATACAGCTCTGCAGCACGATGCTGCATGCAAGGATTCTCTTGTTCAATCTCTCAATGTCTTTTTTGTCCCTTTGAATGGAGGTGAAGGGCTAAACATCACTCTTCTGTAAATAAAACACTCTTGCCATTCCTAAACAAACGCTTAGGATTTAACCTGTGTATACAGGCAACTCAGAGGCTCCTTTGCTTTTAATAGAGCAGGCTGAATGCCTGAAAGAGAAGAGGAAAAACTTAATAGTGTGATCTGTAAGTGGAACAATTCAATAAAAATTTCTTTAGAGGACGAAGTTAGACACCTTGAGTACATATTTAAGATCTGTTAGTTGCCTGCACTGCACTTCAGATGAAATTTGCACATACTGGAAGTTGTCTTTACACAGTGGCTCTATAAAAAACCCAAATCTTGGCATGTGCAGGAAGATACGCTCATCAGTACTTTATATCACCTGGCATTCAAGGTTCTGACAATGTGGCACATTTCTTGAAGTCCTGTACATAACTGTAGCTAAATTCTGGCATGCTTTACTCAGTCTAACACACATCTTCATGTAGTTTCTCAGAATCACCATCACAGAATGGATAGATGATGGCAAAGCAGTGGATGTGGTCTATCTTGACTTCAGTAAAGAATTTGGCATGGTCTCTCACAGCATCCTTGCAGCCAGACTGAGGCAGCGTGGTCTAGGTAGTTGGGTAGTGAGGTGGGTTGTGAACCTGCTGCAGGATAGAAGCCAGAGCACACTGACTGGAAGGGACCTCAAAAGATCATGTAGTCCAGTTCTCCCACCAGAGCAAGATCATCTAGAATAAGTTGCAAGTCTTGGATCAAGTCCTTTCTGTCCTGGATTTTTGCTTTTCAGGATATGGTGGTCAAGGAGTGATGTACAAGTAAAACATAAATACTGAAAGCTCCTGAATAAATGTAGGCAACAAAATGACCTGAAAGTATGTTCTTCTTAGTAAAGTGTAAAGTCAAGTCTCTCATGTAAAGTGGTACAACTCAAGGAAGGATAAGAAGGTTTTTATAAGCCACATATATTCAATCTTTTATGTGCCCTGAGCATTTATAACATCACTTGTAGTGGCTGTGTAGGGTAAAGCATTCAGAGTACCCTTAAATCCTGTCAGACCCCACTGAGATTTGAGTAAGTGCTAGAGTGCTTTCTGAATCAAGGGTAGCCACCTTCTTCTGATTTTATGAAGACACATTTACTATTTATAGACATGTCCTGTCTCTAAAATTAAATAAGGTGCCATTTTTAAAAAAACCCTAGAAGCTGGCACTATCCATAGGAGCCGTGTGTCTGCAACTGGCAAGAAATGGTAGAGAAGAGCTAATCCAGAGTGTTCATTTTGTGCAGAGCACGCCCTGTGGTATTGCACCTCCTCTGTCCCTTTCCCCTTCTCTTCTCATCAAGACCTCAGTGCAAATACCCTGTCCCACAAGATAACACTGAGATAACTCTGTTGGGCCATAGATCTCCTGCCCCTGTGTAAATGTCAGAAAGGCAACTGAATCATGTGTACCGCCCTCCCTCAAGGATACAGACAGTGGAAGGCTCAGGCTGTCCCTGCCATGCATCCATTCAAAACCTGACAATCACTACTTCCACAGACAAAGTTTAAATCAAGCAGGAGACATGAAAGCACTCACTCGGGCAAACATTATACTTACTGGCCAGATAAAAGAACCCCCTTCTTTGATGGAGGAGGTGGGTAAAGGAATCCCATTCCTATTGCAATGAGGTTTCTTTTTGCTGCTTTCTCCAGAGTTCTTAGCATCTGAGCAACTCCTGAGTCTCCTGTTGTGCCATTTGACCTTTATGGATGAAATCGTAATCAAATGGTGTTAGCACACAAGTACAATTGTTTTGAAGTAGTTTTAGGGAAGTCGATGGCTGGAGCACTTTGCTTGATTTGTTCAGTCTTTCACTGGTTCTTTTCCTAATGATCCTATCTGAATCCTAGCTCCTTCACTAAAGATTACTTGTTGAGTTTGTCTCTGGGTGGTGCCATGAGTGTTTTCTAAACTGCCATGGGCACTGTGCTCATGGGAATGTGAGAAGATGACAACCTCCCTGAGTACAAGGAGTACCTGCTGACAGGTCACCACAGATATAATGGTGACTCATGAAATCGTGTTCCATCTAAAATACCAGAGGACTGGAATTTTATTCTAGGTACAGGTCTTAAATATGCAATTTTAAACTCTGACATAAGCTGGCGAGTCTGGAGAATTAGTCTTTTATGCTTTTGTGTTCTACATTCTGAAGCTGTTTTGTCTCTGTCTAGATCACAATTCCTTGTTCAGTGATAGCAGTTGAGTTTGTTGTCTCTCATAAGATGATGTGTTCGGAAAATTTCATCTAGTGTGGATGGTCAGGTCTTGAAATAAAATGTAATTTGGTGTTCTGGGCTAATTTGCAATTGGAGAAACAGATCTTCTCAGGTAATAGCTGTTTTCCTTTGCTGTTGCTGCTACTGCTGCTAAATTGCTTTCCTCAGTGCTGCATGCCTAGAGGTGTCTGCACCTCTTGAATTCTTCATATATAGTGAAATACTCTCATCAGAGCATTGTGTCCAGTTCTGGGCCCCTCAGTTCCAGAAGGACACAGAACTGCTGGAGAGCGTTCAGCACAGAGCCATGAAGGTGATTAAGTGAGTGGAACACCTCCCTTATGAGGAAAGGGTGAGGGAGCTGGGTCTCTTTAGCTTGAAGAAAAGGAGACTGAGGGGGACATCATTAATGTTAAATGATAAATATATGAAAGTGGGGTGTCAGGAGGATGGAGCCAGGCTCTTCTCATTGACATCTAATGTTAGGACAAAGGGCAATGAATGTAAGCTGGAGCATAGGAGGTTCCACATCAATATGAGAAGGAACGTCAACGTATGGGTGACAGAGCACTGGAACAGGCTGCCCAGGGGGGTTGTGGAGTCTCCTTGTCTGGAGACATTTAAAACACGCCTGGATATGTTCCTGTGCAACTTGGTCCAGGTGATCCTGCAGTGTCAGGTGGATTGGACTAGATGATC
>JAOXOE010055509.1:0-29776 GCA_028565055.1 Phoeniculus purpureus | reverse complement strand
AAACTGACATTAAAAAAAAAAAAGGCAATTCTCCTAAAATATATATAAACAACATGACAAAGAAATCAAAGTATACAACAATTTAAATAAGATTCAATACAAAATAACTCAAATGTAGTGGAGTCTCAAGCATTCACTGATTATGTTCACAGGTAGATTTTAACTTAAAGACCAAGGTGCATGCACAATGCCAATATAAACTACAGTGCCACCCCCAATAACCAAGTAACAATGAGTTTCACTGCATTTACTCTTTGATATTTGTTTCCAAAAGCTTTGGTATGCAAACTGAATTGACCTCCCACAACATTTTGAGGACTTAATTTTGTATAAGACCTTACAAGTCTGGAAAGGAATTTGCCACTGCTAAGGTGACCCCGTCCCCTCATGAGTGCTGCGACTCAATCTTCTTTTGGGAACCTCTATTTCAATTCACAGAATAGCAGTTATCATTCCAGCTTATCCTCTAACATGGAATTCCTGAAAATAGAAACTGTGCAACAGTTAATGCCTTTCTTCTCTTCTATTCTTGCCTTGAATGCTTGCCTATCTGGGACTCACACAAAAAGCTGGCCTGCACCAAAGCGACAGATACCATTTTGGACCTCATTAAATGAGAGACTGAGAAGCTAAGCTCAGGAAGGGTTATTTTGCAAAAGTATTTTGCAGTATCTGCACAGCTTCCAGAAAGACAAATTGATTAATCAAAAAATAATGATTTTATTTTGTTTTGTTTTCTGTTAGAGAATGAAACATATTATTGAACAATACTTTAGTGTGTACATATATTTCTAGTAAAAAGATCTTTGTTTTTGATGGAAAAAAGCTTTAACTTCAGATCTCTTTTCTCAGTCTTTCATCTTAGAGCGTATCCTTTCTTAGAGTGTTTTTTTTTTGTAACTGCTCTGTAGGCAAATGTTACCTAGAAAACATAATTTAAAGAAGGAGTATTTCTTCCACATAGTGTACTAAACACAATGCTTAAAAGCCTTCACCACTTGAGTATAAATTGTAGTGCTAAGAAACAAAGAGAGACTCATCACTTTTTTTGTGTTTCATTGCTTTTAAGAGTGACTGTAGCCTGGCTGTAAAATTACATATATTAGGCCTTCTAATGGCTGCCATCATTTCCTGTTGACTCTCCACAGATGCATGGAACCATTTGGATAACTGGGGATCACATTCCAGCACTGTCATTTCTTTGGCTATTGCCTTAAACATAGAGTAACTCAGCTGATGGGACAACCAGCTTGATTTCAGAAAGTCCCAAGTGAACACAGTATTTCAGAGTCCTCATGCCCTGGTCATGCCATGAGTTAATAATTTACTTAGAAGTTAACTTCCTAGAAATAATGTCCTGCTCCAAAAATCACACTACTTGCTTTCTTCCTTCCCCTTTCACCTTTGTACCTTATTACGGATGAATTACTGTATTTTTTCTCTGGTCTGAAGTTACTGGTACCCACACATACAGACTCATCTCAAACTCACATCCTCTCTTCTTCACGACTAGATTTGAGCAAATTCAGACACAATCACAGAAGACAAGGATTTAAGCAGCTCGCACTAATGGCATTGCCAGAATTTCTTTTCCACTACTAACTGCACCCTAAAAAGGATTACATAACTGTTTCTGAACTAAGATGTTTAGACCAAGAATCACAAAATTACTTCAGATCTTGTCTTTCATCAATTAATTCTGATAAAGACACCAAAACAGTTTAAGACCTAAAAACATTTAAAGATTTGTAGTCAGGTTCTTCAGCTGAAACATTACTTCTGGTTTTAGACCAAGTTAACCTTCTCAGCAAGAAGTACAGGGAAAATGCCAAAACCAGTCCTGAGTCAAGGTGCAAGTACTAACAGCATTCAGTTACAACCTGGCCTTTCTTTTTCTGTGACACAGAACTACAGCAGAACCTTTGGACCTATTCTCAGCAAAGATGAAGTCTAAGAATCCCAAGGGAGCCAAGATCAGCTGCAGGTGAGTCTCAAGGTCTAAAAAATTACATTTTGACATTCAACAATTAGACTCAACAGTTATAATTTATTAAATTGTTTCTTAATCCACTGACTCTGAGGAACTATGACGTAAAACACAGGAAAAATATTATCCAGAATGCTCATCTTAACTCAATTTCATTAAACACACACCCCTTTTCAGCTGCCCAGGTCACTTTATGAGAGACCTTGCAATGGTTTGTGCTTAATTATGGAATATTGTCTGACCTGAACAAATCATTGTGTATCTCTGTTAAGGAGATAGATCAGACACATTTAATCCTCTCTCTTGATTTTAGTCAGATGGTGGAATGAATTTTTAAGCAACTGCTAAAGTAAATGAAAGTGGAGAGTTGACTGATAAAACCATCACAGAAAGAATCCTTTAGGAATATCAGCACCAGAATGGTTGAACACCACTTACAATTCTGACCCATATTTGGTATAATAGTTGATCCTGTGTTTGAAAATTTAAGCTCTCATCCATTTACCATTAATCTGAGAAAGGAAAGGAACCAACTATTATGCAAACAAATAAACCTGTGAAATCTTCAGATTGAGACATTCACCTGTCAGTACTGGCAGAGGCTAATTTAGAACATACAGTGATAGCTTCTCTAATGGTAGATTGCTTGAATTATTGTCTTGAGATAAAGATGCACTAGAACACTACAGCATATCTCATTGCTGTTGGGCTACTTCTGCAGTTCACTGGAATTAACTTGTACCTTCACTTTTTGCAAAGCCCACAGTTTCTTTATGTGCAAAAATGAATGCACTGCACTGTAGCACATACCGTCCCGTTGTGACCTTCCTTGTCTACTCTTGGGATTATCTCACTGTTTATTTTCCAACACTCTGCACCTCACCCTGTTGTTATCCAGCAGAAGTTAATAGAAGTAATTGCATTTTGATGGCTCAATAAAAAAAACCCCAGCCATCATAGGCAACAAATATTTAAAGAACAAAGACAACTGTGGAAGCAGTTCTTCTAGAAACATCTGACAGAAAACGCGTTTATCAATCCTAGTGTGTATTTATAAGCCAAAATAATTAAAATATCAATTAAAGAAACAGATGTAGATGTGAGAATGGACTGTAGCATATGTTTAGAATCATGTGAACATGTTCCAATCTGTGAAAGATACTCTGTCAACATTTTTTTAAATGTAAAGCCAGCATTTCAACCACAATTATTAAATGTGGCTACAGTCAGAAAAAGTTACTAGGCAAAAGTCTTATTTGGTAGATCTGTTCTCCATATGTAGCCAGTCCAAATGCACTCACTTCAGTGATAAAAATAAATTGTCACCATTTTTTACTCCTGTTAGCTCTGCACTTCCACATGCAGCTAAGAGGAAGTGAGCTGTATTCTATTTTAACTCCTGCACCACCAACAGATGATCTAGTTGTTGAATCTGTGTTATTGATGATACCATACAAGCCAGAAAGCACACAGCTTGACTGTGCAGGAAGACACGACACAAAGGATGTGGTTTAATTAGGCCATGGCTTTATTAACTCATCTGGCAACACTATCCAGCTATCTGTCACACAGAGCAGGTCATGATTCTTCAGTTAATTGTTGCCACCTATTTGGAAGGTTGCTGTAAACTTTCCCTCCTTCCAGACTAATTCCAGCTGTTGCTGAGGCCTTGTCGTCTTCTCTTCATATGTACCCCCAATGGTGCTACCTGCTAAGCTGCCATACTCATAATCTAACCTTCTGGGCTAGCTAACTGCGGCCTTTAAAAAGGTAGACAAAGCTTCCAAACCATCAGCTTTGATCAATGTGTGTCAAGGAGTCTGTTTTTAACCCCAGACCTCATGGAAGGCAGCAACCCACATGCCATGTACAACAGGTCATGCAGAGACCTAAGTCACTTCTGCTTTGACCTGAAGAGCTGACTGGATTTCTTTGGGCCCAGCATCCTTTTCTTTAATGAACCCCTGAGGGACCTTCACTTATCTCAAAGGAGAATGCAATAGAACTAAATATGGCTTTTCACTGTTAGTATGATCACAATTTTTTACCCCATTTTTAAAAAGAGAAAAGAAAACCCAAGGAACTACAGACCAGACAATCTCACCTCTGTGTCAGGTAAGATCATGGAGCAGATGCTCCTGGTAACTAAGGCACATGGAAAATAATGAGGTGACTGGTGACACCCAACGTGGCTTCACAAAGGGCAAATTGCACCTGACAAATCTAGTGCCTTCTACAATAGAGTTACAGCTCTACTAGATAAGGAAAGAACAACTGATGTCATCTACCTGGACTTGTGCAAGGAATTCGACATTGTCCTGCATGATATCCTTGTCTCTGAAAAGAAGAAGCAGGAACTTGATGGATGGATCTGTCAATGGATAAGGAATTGTCTAGAAGGTCACACTCAGACTTGATCAATGGCTCAAAGCCCAGCTGGAGATCAGTGACAAGTGGTGCTCCTCAGTGGTCTGTTCTGAGTCCAGTGCTGTTTAACATCTTTGTCAGCAACACAGCAGCACTGGGTGCACCCTCACAAGTTTGCTGAAGACAACAAGCTGTGTGGTATAGTGGACTCACTTGAGGGAAGGGAGACCATCTGGAGGGTTCTTGGCAGACATGAGAAGTGGGCCAGTGTAAAGTGCATGAGATTCAACAAGTCAAAGTGCAAGATCTTGCATCTGAGTCAGGCCAATGCCAAGCAAAATTACAAACTGGGTGCAGACTTGGTGGAAAATAACCCTAAAGAGAAAGATTTGGGGGTGTTGATTGACAAGAAGCTCAAAACAAGCCAGCAGTGCACTCATGCAGACTGGAAGGTCAAGTGTATCTTATGATGCTTCAAGAGAAGTATTACCAGCAGAGCAAGAGAGGTGATTGTCCCCCTTTACTTTGCCCTTGTGAGACCCACCTAGAGTACTGCACCCAGTTCTGGAACTCTCAATGCAAGAAAGACGTGAACCTGTAAGGGGGATTGGACTAGATGATCTTTTGAGGTCCCTTCCAATCCCTAATATTCTGTGATTCTGTGGAAGCAGTTCAGAGGAGGGCTGTGAAAGCTATCAGAGGGCTGGGGCACCACCCTTATGAAGACAGGCTGAGGGAGTTGGGCTTGTTCAGTCTGAAAAGGAGAGCAGACACCGGGACGGCCTTATAGCAGCCTTCCAATCTCTGAAAGGGGCCTATAAAAAGTCTGGGAAAGAGGTGCTCACAAGGATGTGTAATGATAGGACAAGGAGAAATACGGTTTTTAAGCTAGAAAAGGGTAGATTTAGGTTAGACATGGGGCTCTGAGCAATCTGTTCTAGTTAGAAATTCCCCTGTTTGTCTTAGGGGCATTGGACTAGATGGCTCTAAACCCTGGAGGTTTCTTCCTAGCGAATGCATTCTGTGATTCCCCAACCCTTCTGCTCAAGCAGGCCCACCTAGAAAAAGCATGCTGCTCAGGACCATACCCATACTGTTTTCCAGTATCTCCAAAGACAAGAGACTTCACAACTTCTGTCAGCAACTTGTTCCAGTGCTCGGTCATGCTCACAGTGAAGTGTTTCCTGATATTCAGATGGGACCTCCTGTGTTTCAGTTTGTGCTCTTACCCTGTCACTGGGCACCATTCAAAAGAGCCTAGCTAGGTCTTCTTTGCACACTCCCTCCAGGTATTTATAAACATCGATCGGATTCTCCCAACATTTCTCTGGGCCAAGCTGTCCCAGTTCTCTCAGCCTCTCACAGAGTCACTGAATCATTTAGGCTAGAAAATGCCTCTCTCTTATGAGAGATGTTCCAGTTTCCTTCACTATCTTTGCTGTTTCCAGCTATTCTCTGTCCAACGTGTCCATGTCTGTCTTGTACTGGGAAGCCAACAACTGGACACAAAGTCTTGTTTAATAAAATAGGCTCTTATATAAGGTCAGGTTAGAAAATCCTCTGGCCCCTAAGTACACAGTAGAGCTCCCAGTGGCTGGGACTACCGTAAAGATTGGAGAAACATTGCTGGATAGTTCATCTTGAGAGTCTTTAGCTGTAATTAGCAGGTTGCCGGAAATAACGTGACTGATTAAAAAACCCCAGCAAACAGAAATTCACACAGAAAATGAGAAATCAGATCATCTGACAACTAGCTGTATGTATCAACCTCAAAGCCTCATCTGTTATGCTTGGGAACACTTTTTTGTTCCTTTCTACTGACTATTTGCACATAAATATTGTGTATTCCTTAAAAAAAACATCAAAGACAGTATTTTGGTATTTGCAACTGGTGACTAGAAGCCAGCTTCATATACAGCACTGCTGCTTCCTTCATGACATAGATAAAAAACACAGTAGCTACAATATGCTTCCACACGCCTAGATGGTTTGTGTTTAACTTGCTGTATTTTCAATGAGGTACATTTAAAAGAAGAGGATGCCTGGCACCACATGCATAATCTTGATGAATAGACAAAACATTCTCATCTAAACTATGCTCACTTTATTAAAAAGAGTAATCTAATCTTAGCCTTTATTCTGTTAAATCAGTCATGTGTGACCCATTACTAACACACTAACATGGAATGTAACTTGAGAGCCAAAGAATTATACCCACCATATTGCTTATCAGATAACTGGAAAATAGGTATATACTGTATTTTCTTGTTTAATCATTCTTGTAGGTGATTTATTGGCAAAGACACTACATTTGTACGTCTCTCTCAGCCTCTTTCCTCATCTGTTAGTTCCAATTATCTTATTTCTAGGTTTGCATCACTCACATGCCCTATTTGTGTACAGATATACAAAACCAGCATGTCACCGAAAAACCCCCCCTAACTGTTTAGTGGCTATCCAAGGGAGGTATGATACTGGAGGAAAGTATTGTACTGTTTTCAGGAACAATACAGGGAATAAACATTGCTTTTTTCTCCTGTTCTAAACAGTCAGTTATCGCAAAAGACTGGACAACGTTCCTGAGTCCCACTGAAGTTCCCAGGAATACAGAAGAGATCGCAATATGGGTTCTAGATTTCTCGGTTTAAGTTCCAAGAAAACAAATCCTAGTTTGCTCAAGACAGTACTTGCATTTGCTTCTTTACAGTTTAGCAAGTGCTTTGAATCAACCATAGAAGAAATTTGTAGGAAAAGGTTACTACAGTTAGAACAGGAAAAGGGTTAACAGGAAATACGAGAACTGCTGTTGTATCTTGGGCTTTCCTTTGGGGATTTATTGGCCTAGTGACTGGCCAAAGGGCAGATGAATACTGCAATACATATTTCAAACTAGCGTTTTAGGAATGGACTTTTTAGTCTACAGAAGAGAGATAGTATAAGACGACAATTAGGAGTAATCTGAGTGAAAAATACAAGCTGCTGTACTCCTTTAATTTGAAAACAGAATTAAGACCTTTACCAAGACTACCTCCACTTTATCCCACTCTCAAACAATAAAGTTAGTTTGAAATTTTGGTTGCTTCAGTCACAATCTTTGAAATTGCATCTAAGCAGAGAGATCTATAAATCATCACACAACACAAAGGTTAGGTCAAACCAACCTTTCTGATTAAGAGATACCATGGATCCTTACTTTTAAAAATTACTCCAAACCTATAAAATGTGCCCATTTTACTACTAAACATTCAACTCATATAAAGAAAAAAATACATAGTCATCATCTAGTTAATTATAACTGAACCAAATCAAACTGGAACATTTCTCCCGAAATAGGATTGCTGTCAAATACTAGCTCAAGAAAGGCTATTCTAACCTGGCAAAACTTAAACCAAGCAAGAATCTAAGACAGCATTGATGTACATCTCTAAGAATGTCACTACACAGTACAAGTAAAATAGAACCAGTTTCCAGGCTTCTCAGGAAGCATTAAAAAAAATACGCATTACGCAATGTAGCTGTTCTAATCGTTACTGATATAACAGACTCTGCTATTTATTCAAAACAACTCAAAGCAACTCTAAAGGTCCCAGTGTGATGTTTTCACTTCTAATTTCCATAAAATGCTGATAAGAGCAGAATGAAACTAGTTAGCGATCAGACTGGATGTTGGCATAATGTGAATGGAAATGTACTCTTTGTAATTACTTGAAAAGAAACAAATCACCTTTAAGAGGAAAACCATAGGTAGAAATTGCCAAACCTAATGTGTTAGCCTGCCCTCAACAGACAAAAAATAGCTGTTATTTAACTTGCATGCTATGAGAAAGAATACAAATGAAAACCAAGGCCCAGCACCCATTAGTACATTCATAGACTTGACACTTTTAATCTACGATTTCTATGAAACTTACAGAAAGACCTAAACAGAAAAGCAAGTGACCTTTTTCTATGCTTTGTTCTTCGCCTGTGTGCTAGGAAGTGCCAACAGCAGATACACTTAAAATAAGAGCTTAAGACGACAAAGCTCATACTAAAACACCACACAAAATTTTAGGACCACAGTTATTAAGCATGTGCTTCATTTTAAGCATGTTTTCAGCCCCGAATGATTGGGTCAGAGCACCTCCCTATGAGGACAAATTTCTGGGGTGGTTCATTCTGGAGAAGATAAGGCTCTGGTGAAAACACTATTGCTGTCTTTCAGTACTTTTAAAAGGCCTTCAGGAAAGCTGTTAAGGGACCCTTCATCAGGAAGTGTAGCAATAGATTGAGGGCTAATGTGTTTAAACTGAAAGAAGGTAGATTTAAATTAGCTGTTAGGAAGACATTCTTTACTTCAAGGGTTTTCAGACACTGGAACAGTTTGCCCAGAGAAGCTGTGGATGCTTTATCCCTGGATGTGTCCAAAGCCAGGATAAATGAGTCTTGGAGGAACCCTGTCCAATGGAAAGTGCCCCTGCCTATGGCAGATGGCTTGCACTAGATAATTTTAAAGGTTCCTTCCAGCCCAAACCATTATATGATCGTGTAATATCTGCCTAGCTATCTGCAGATGAGCACATGGAATAATTGTTTCCTGAAATGGAATCATCCCAGCTAAGTCAGTGCTGCTATTGGCTTTATATCAGTGGATATATCAATTCCAGTCAGTTACTGTATTATCTCTAAATTCCAAAGGCAGAAAGTATCATGCTGACTGTTTCATCTGAAATCTTTATTATAAACAGTAAAGTCTTCCACAGATGATTACTCATCTAAAGGGAATAATTTTAAAAATTTTAAATGTTGAGCTTAGTAGATCCTCTAATTGCCTATTTCAGTGAACCACCTTCAATAATAAAATACTGGGCTTTATATCCAGGTAAAATACTAGGACTTCATATAGCAGAGAGACAGAAAAGATGAAATCCAATCTAACAATCCTGAGCCAAGACGGCAGGCTGCATTTCCTCAAGTTCATCTTTCCCAAGATACATGTCACTGAGAATATGAAAACTATATCTGGGGGAGAATTTCTCTGTAAACTATGGTGGTTTCAAGTGGAATTGACAATACTGAGGGTCACGTACAACAATCTCAGTGTGAAGATCTACTGAATGGTAAGAGGGAGGGATGGTTGCCAAATATGGCAGTTGGCCTCCAGTTGTATTAATCCAGTCCAGACACGTGCTGCTGGATGCACAGTGCTGCATAAACAGTTGTCATAGCACAGAACAAGGTAGAAATGTCACATTGCTAACCTCCCTGTGGTAAGTTGCTCACCATGACACTGTTCTCCACCACACATTTAACAATTTAAAGCAAAATATGGCCCATTGCTTTCACTAAACCAGAGATTATAACTAAAGGGATCTTGAACTAATACAGGACTCACTTGACTTCCCCAAGGCGGAAGTTAGTGAAATAAAGTGGCATTGCCTTGACAATCTCAAAAGTGACGAGGCTAAGTAAAGAAAGGATCACCACCTAGCAGTTATGCTCTCAGGCAGAAAATCTGCAGCTAAATTTCCTCAACCCTTGACCCATAGCTAAACTACAAGGACATCCTCATCATGACAGAACTCTTTCTGTTATGATGATTAGGTGTCATATCTAATTAGGTCACAATAAGTTCTGCTGTGAGCAGATAATTATTTGTCCACACAGTATGTTACTGAGGTGTTCTCATGACAGAGAAGAAATTGTTGCTGTAGTAATTGCAAGGGTAAGTTTGTACTATCAAGGCAAAAACCCTTTCAGACACAAATTCAAATATTTTAAATGTCGTATTTCCATTTCAATATTTGTACAACAATACATACATACATGAAGCATTTCTATTTACTGATTGAATGAATGCTACTGATGAAACAGGGAATTAAAATGACTTAATGTCAATAACCAGAATCCTCCATTAGACTTCCTGTCAAACTTCAGAGGCTTTTTTCTTTTTCAGGAAATTGACTGCTATGAGATGATGTTATTTGCCTGCATTGTCTATCTAACCTGGGCACAACCACGGGTAATACCAATCTATTAATTTTTCTTACTCTCTAATAATTAGGAGGACTCCTTTGTAATGATCATATTTGCCCCACTTTAATCACTTCCTATTGTTCCCGTGCATGGGAAGAGTTAGCAGCTTGTTGACTACATTGACTCAATCTTCACAGAGGAAACACTTGAAACTCATCAAATGTAATCAGCCACTAATTGAAAGAACATGAAATTATAAAACTACATGGCACCTACCAAAGAGGCAATGTATCAAAGGCTATTTATAGGTTCTGTGAGCCAGAGGCTCTTCAGTGTCTCCAAACTCTAGTCACCTTAAAAGTGGACATCAGTAACAAAGGACAGCACAATTATTCCTGCAAAAGGCACCAATTTTACTAGGCCAGTAATTTTACTTTCCAGAAACAACAGTCACAGGAAACATAGGCATATCAGAATGATTGTGAGTGTCCTGAAATTCAGCCAAAAAGAACAGGCCTAATAGTTCTCCTTAATAATAAAATCCCACAGTGGCTTACAACTTATTCCACATCTTCAAAATAATTTGTTTTAATAAAAGTTCAACACAAACATTTCAATACCAAACAGCAGAACAGTTTCAGAACACATAATCAGCTCGACTTCCTCATTTTTTGCACACACACTTAGAGCTGTCTCTACTGAATAGCTAAATCTAGTAAAACCATACTACAAACCAATAGTTGAATCAGTGCATATATCATAGCAGAGTGTTCTCTAAAACTGATCAGTGTTCTTTAGCCAGATTTAAGGAAACATATTTTTCAGAAAGCTGTGAAAAACTCTTGTATGGAAAGCATACACCTTTAACTTCATCAGATTAAAGTATTCAAAGACAGCAGCCACATACAAACTTTTATTTTTCCACTTTGAGATCAGTACCTTTCATTTTCCCATATTCTTTCAATTTGTGGCTGTTCATGTAGACCAACTTGTACTTAAATACTACAGAAGTGTACCATCCATCACCATGTTAAAAACAGCAACTCATGATGAAGCAATTTAATCTACTCTTTATTTTACAATTTGTGTTTTCATTCCTATTGTTTACAAGGGAAAAAAAGTTTAAAAAACGCCTAACCCAGAAAACCCTCCAGTATGTATTTCTGTACTTAGAACAAATATGACATATAGGCACAGCAACAATTACACTACTGCAAAAGTTCTGCCCTGTATCCGCTCACAGAATCAAAGACTGGTGGGTAAGGAATTGGCTGGACGGTTGGACTCAAGGAGTTGCGATCAACAGCTCAATGGCCAACTGGAGACCAGTTACGAGTGCTGTTCCTCAGGGGGCTGTTTTGGGTCCAGTGTTGTTTAACATTTTTGTCAAGCAACATGGACAATGCCACTGAGCACACACTTGGCAAATTTGCTGGTGACACCAAGCTGTGGTTTGGTTGTCACACTGGAGGGAAGGGAGGCCATCCAGAGGGATTTTATCAGGTTTGAGAACTAGGCTGGTGCAAACTGCATGAGATTCAACAAGTCCAAGTACAAGGTTCTACACCTGGGTCAGGGCAATCCCAAGCACAAACACATGCTGGTCTATTGAGAAGTGTCCCTGCTTAGGGCAGAGGGGTTAAAACTAGCTAATCTCTGAGGATCCTTTCAGCCTTAACCATTCTATGACTATACGATTCTGTGACACCTCATGTGGCATATGAGAACACTGTTATGTACATATGCTGTACACGTGACATCCTCCAACCAGAATGTGATGTGAAAACTTGTGGGAACAAAAGCAAAACTTGCAGTCTAGCTGCAATGAAAACTACAATGAATTATAGCCTGAACGGCAAGAATTTCTCATGGGCACTTCGTTGTGCTTATTTAAAAATAGTCAAAATGTTTTCAACTTCAGGGAAAGAGCAGATTTTCTAAAGGGTGTTTTATCAAAGCTAGAATGCAGAGATGTGGTTGGTTTGACAAGAAAGTTTTATGTGGAAACAAGCGAGGAAAGTGTTCTTCAGAAATCCCAACCTACTCAAGCACCTTTCTTTTTTAACTCAATGCCTTTTTTTTTTTTCCCAGAAGCATTCGAGGAATTTGTTTCACTGTACTGAAAAAGGTAAGTTCTTCAGTCAGTTCTACCTATAATTTATTGTCTAAACCCTTTTCAGAGGCAACTGAAACAAAAAATGTCCATGATTACATGCAAACATCTCTTTTTTTTTAAGCTGTTGGCAGTTTAAAGGAAAAGAGAGTTAGGGGTGTATTTCTGCTAACCAAAATTCATATGCTGTGTTAACTTTTACTGCATGATTTTCTGAATTTTTTAGCAGGGGAAACTGTTTGAGGCAGTGCCTATAACCACACCACTTCTGAATGAGTGAGATTCATATTCGAGCAGCTTTCTTGAGCAAAAAACGATGGCTGGTATTTTTAAAACATGCTGCTATCTTTCTGAACAAGGGAAGACTGTGAGATAAGAAACATTCGTAAGTGGATTTCGTATGTATTTCAGCAGAAGAAGGATGCACACAAAGTTAAATCCACAAAGATGGTAACAGTAGTGTAGCCTTCTCTGAAAAGCAGATTACAATTTATATCATAGTTTGATGACACAGGGAGTTCAGTAAAAATGCTGCTTTAAAACCTCTGTCTGTGCTTTTTTCCTGGCTCCTGGCAAAGCTCGCTACCAGACACACTGTGTTGACAACTCCTGGAACTATGCTGTTAATGTTTCATAAGATCTGAAAAAGACAACCCTCTCTCTCTTGCTTCTCCCTAGTTTTTTGTTTATTTGGGTTCTTTCGGTGGGGGGGAGGGGGGAGTAGGGGTGTTGATAGGGTATTTTTCCTTAAGGCTGAGTTATGCTCTCTTTCTGCTCAAGAGACAGGTGCAGGTATCAGACCCAAACCCAAACTTCACAATAGTATCTTGCAATCCCAGTGGAACTTGAGTTCCCAGACTTAGACACATAACACAGCCTCTGCCATTTCAAACACTGCCAGTCTGAAGGAATAAGACGATAACGGTAGACTATCTCAGGAAGCACGTGCAAAGATACGTGCTGAGTGGTGCATGGATTGAGAGAAGCCTCAAGAAGGGCTTGGGGCTGTTGGTAGATGAGAAGCACAGCATGAGCCAGCAATGTGTGAGGGCAGTTTAGAAGGCCAACCATGTTGTGGATCAAAAGAAGCATCACTAGCAGGTTAAGAGAGGTGATTCTCCCTCTCTAGTCTGCTCTTGTGAGACCTCATGTGGAGTTCTGCATCCTGTTCTGGAGCCTCTGATATAAGAAGGACATGAGTCCAGAGGAAGCTACAAGGATGATCAGAGGACTGGAGCACCTCTCCTATGAAGACAGGTTGAGGAAATTAGAATCATAGACTCATAGAATCATTAGGGAATGGAAGGGACCCCAAAAGATCATCTGCCACAGCACTGGAGAAGTTACAGAATCAGAATCACTCTGGGTTGAAAGGGACCACCTGATCATCCAGTTGCAACCCCCCCACCATGGGCAGGGATACCCCACCCTAGACCAGGCTTGCCAGAGCCCATCCAGCCTGGCCTTAAACACCTATTGGGGTTGTTCAGCCTGGAGAAGGCTCCAGGGGGATGTATAGCAGCCTTCCAGTACCTGAAGGAGGTTACAGGAAAGCTGGAAGGGAACTTTTTACAAGGGACTGCAGTGACAGGACAAAGGGTAATGGTTTCAAGCTAAAAGAGGAGAAATTTAGATTGGATCTTAGGAAGAAATCGCTCACTGTGACAGCAGTGAGACATTGGGACAGGTTGCCTGGACAAGCTGTAGATGCTTGTCTTGCTCTGGGCAATCTGGTCTAGCAAGAGGTGTCCCTGCCTAGGGCAGAGGGGCTGGAATTAAATGATCTCTGTGGATCCAGTCTCAACTATTCTATGATTGTATGATTCTGAGAGCAAGCGCTGCTGCACATGCAAAGAAAATATGCCATGTATGTTAGCAAGCAAGTAGTGCCCCACGTTCTCTCCACAGAACATACAAAGGATAGGCTTTCCCATCTCATGCTGCCTTCTCAGAGGAATGAGGGGGAAGCAGGAAAATCACCAGAACAACATGAGAGAAGAGAGTAAAAATGGATGGCATAGGATGTCCAGTATAAAGGACATTATGCATTTTCTCAGTGAGTCTAAGTAAGAGGAGGCAAAGATTCAACCAGTACTGTGAGTTTTTCACAATAGAGAAGAAATAAAGCATCACTGTGCAAGTACCACCTCTCTTATTCCAAGTACTCGTCTTTGAACAGCTATTGAGGAAGCTGTTTTTCCATGCTGGCAACAATTCTGGTCAAAAACTAAGAGAGAGGACCCTCTCAGACCTCAGCATTTAAACTGTGTCCCTTTGAGTTTACATCAGAGGGTGAGAAGTAAAGAAGGGCTGTTTGTAGGCTAAGAATAGGACTGTATTGAATACTAGTTATTCAAGTAGGAACTGTTATGACATGGTTTACTGTAATAATCACTCTTTCCATAAGAAATTGTATTTGAAATGGAAAAACAGAAATAATTGTTCTCTTAGAATACTGTTTTAATATGCAATGAATCTTGAAGGTAGTGATCATTAAAATTAAGCTGTTATATACCTCTGATGAAGACAATTGTGGTACACATATAAAACTGCTAGTTAGAGATTGACAGACACTATTTAATTCTTCTCTACAGTTTTTGCACAGAATAGTCACAGAAGAATGATCTATGTGTATTTGCAGCTAAAGTCTCAAGTTATTTTAAGCATGTATCCCTTCTCTTGTTTGTTTCTCTTTTCCTCAAAGGGTCAATAGTAAGTGGAATAAAGGTTTGTTAATTGTTAAAAAAAAAAAATCACCAATTTTGTTGGCTACTGGCTGCAGTTTTACTTGAAGAAATAGAAATAACTATTGTGAGAGCATTGTAGCTAGAGAATGAAAAGCAACCGTCAGCAACCTTGAAGAAAGACGGTTAAACACAAAACTATCTGTCAGAACACACTGGCACCCACTAGGGAAAAAAAAACCCCAAATACTGATGGGCAATGATTATATATTTCAGAGGAGTTGGTTTTGGTTTTCACATTTAAGAAGCAAAAAAAATTACTTTAGAAAGTTCAAAATGCCCACAATATTCATTTACTGAGAACACAACAAAAAGGTCTACCTCATCGAGCAGAGAACCCATTTTTAATACACAGTAGTGAATCCTGTAAGTTTCATACTGCAAACCCACTGCTCTACAACCAGAAAGTGAACACTGCAGTTTTGTTGTTGATATGCTTCTTCATATGTAAGAAAGCAGAGAAGATTAGTGTTTACATGAAGAAGGTCAGCTCACTGATAAGGGAACAGTGAGTAGGACTCCCATGATGCAGCTGAGGGCAGTCAAATTAAAGAAGGAACAAAAAAAAAAAAGGTCCACTTCATAAGACCAGTTGCAACAAATAATGTGGTCTGGTATACACTGAGAGACTATTTGGTTCATATTTGTTTAATATAAATATTTTCCTTAGGCTTTTGTATTGTTTGCAAGATTCTAGCTAAAAAATGTATAGAAGATTTGTTATGATGTGACCTAGCTCATAAATACCTTAATTAAAGGAATATGAACAACTTAGAACACTCTGTACATACAAAAGACTGCTCTATCTGTTGTCCTAAGCAGCACTTATGCAAACATCAGTCAAAGGTTTTAGTGGGAAACCAGCGTATGCATTTTGTTTACTTCGTATATTTGGCACCTGTTTGGTTTAAATTAACGTCACTAGATATCCTCTGTGTGGCACAACACCTAGTGTGCTCCTCATTTCTCATTTCTGGTAAAGCTTTCAAAAAGCAGCAATGAAAGAGAATTATCATTCAAATCATGATGAAGCAAAACGTGAGAGAGGAGAGAGTACCTGCAAGTTCTTTCAACACAACTGACGGTGTACTTTCCACGTCGCGGTACGTTTCAACTGAGATTATTAAACTTATATTATTAATGTTCCTACCCAGTGCAGGAGAAAAATACAGAACGGACTGCCAGCCTGAAGAATAGTGTCCAGAAGCACTTTGTTACCCTTGACCTTGTCTGAGAGCTTGCTTTCCAGAGATCCCTTCTCTTCTGAGAACTTCCTAGCAAAAATGCACTAACAATGAGTTCTGGTCTGTGTCATCCTGCAACACCATTCGTCTCACATAGAAAACAAAAATCTTACTTGCGTAACACACAATGCCATTTTCTTTTTTGTTCCCATGGTCTTTGTTAATATGCTTATTATGTTACCAGCTTTGCTTGAAATAACCAATACAGCCTCCTAGACCAAAACAAGATTGTCCACTTCTCCCTTGGTTTAGCTATCGAAACACTCAAGGTTTTTTTGTTAATTGACTAAAGAAAAGTCTAAGTGACACATCAATAAGGCAGGGCTGGGTTTATTAACGTTAGTTCACTACAGGTAAATTTGGCCCAACCATTCTTTTCTCTTACAGTATTTGCAAGAATGCATTGCAAATTAAAATTCTGCAGCCCTAGACATGCACTACACACACTTCCACCAAGCTAATATCTGATACAGAGCCTAACAAACCCATGTATGTTTGGAGGCCCTTCAACAGTAAGTCTGATTCATAACAGTCTGCCCTCTCTTTAACCATTGACTGGGATCAGTGTCCTTTCACATGCAACTCTGGCACAGGTCAGGATAACACGGAGGGCGAAAGCCAACACACCCAGGAAGCTACTCCTGGTCAGTTCCTATGCCTTTCTCTCTTCCTGTATTCCCTCCCACAGTAAATACTAATCTCTAAAGCATAGATACAATTCAGTCAAGAACACAGATTTCCTAGGTGTCTATATACCCCACCTTGATCGACTGCAATGGAAGGGTGCAGCAGCCCACCCTGAGCATGCTTACTTGAAGCATCTGCTTTACTGCTCACTTGGCAGAGGTTAATGCCAGCTGCGTGATTTGAACAGCATTAGAGGACACACATCATTCCTTCCCTGCATTCACGTTTCTGAACTCTAACTGGAGCACTTCTGGATTGTGTTCATGTGGAATTTAAGGATACAGTTAGACTTTTCCCCACCCTCAGAGTCCATTTCCAAGTAGCACTTACACCATTCTGTCAAGTAGTAAGGCTGATTTTTCTGGACTATATTTAAGCAGTATGACTTGACAGGTAGTGCATTTTCAGAGGCTTATTACATGCCTTGGGTGGTGTGATAAGGCAACAAGCTTCCTTTAAGTGTCTTTTTGCTATTATTAAGTGGAATTTATAAATCAAAAAAGAGAGTCAGACTGTTGCACTTAGAGGGCATTATTGACATGGCCATGACATCACTGACAGCCAGTCAGGAAGCTCTGTGTTTAGGCTTTTAAAGCCATTCCATAATCACTATAAAAGGAGGATTTTACCTTCAAATCTTACACCACTGTAGTACTGATAATCTAAGATAGACTCTCTACCTAATTAATTTTCTAATATTATCAATGAATCTGAATACAACTAAGGCAAGGCTTTGATTAATTTTTGCTTTAACAGTGCAAAATGCTCAGAGTTTTTATACGATTAAGTAAGAGCAGTCTCTTCACTCAAAACTTTATTTCCAATCAACTGGTCAGCTGTTACTAAACAGAGGATAACAGAATGAGTAGTGTTTCTGTGTTTTCTCAGAACCTAAGATAACCTTTTTACTTTCTAGAGAGTTACTGCTAAATACCCCAAAGCAGACTGTTAGACTGAGTTTGCACGGAGGGAACGTATTTACCTATTTTTCGCTTTATTACAAAATGTCATTGTTTTTTACCTGCTTAGCTATATATGCTACCGACTGCAGTTGTGTTCCCAGGTACTGTGACTGCAGATTGAAAGTACGCTAAGGTTCTTCTGGACGCTACTATTTTTTGGCAGCAATACAGCAAAACAAAAAAGTATTCTAAATACAGCAAATTCACTAATTGAGCCAGATATTCAGTTGACAAATTAGAACCTGGAATAGAATAACACTCTGCTTCCTCAGATCTGTGCCCAGATGGCCTCCTAGCCTAAATGTACCATAAAAATTGGGGTTTTTTTGGTTTTGTTTGTTTGGGATTTTTTGGAGGGGTGGGGTTGTTACTTGCAGTGTTGAATCAGACAGAATTTGGAATGCAAAATTGCTCTCAATTGTGTTTTCCAGTTCATACGTACCTCCCTGCGTGCCCCCTCTCACTTCCCAATCTTTTGTTATGAAAAGTCAAACACAAAATTTCTCCCTTTGGTTTGTGACATGTAATTTTTCTATCAGGTTAGCCTAAAATTAAGCTTGTAGCCTGCAACCTCATTTAACCAAAATAACTACAACGAGCCAGTGTTTCAGTCAGGGTTCTACAGCCATTAAGCGGGACTTGGCACACCACAGAGTTAGACTGCAATGAATGCTTGTCACAACCATTCTAGAAGTTCAGGATCCACAGAATCGAACTTCACTGTGGGAGAAAAATGCTGTTTTCCCACAGTCTCTAATACAGGCTTTCGCTTCTGACACTTCTTATGAAACCTGTCCACAGGACACACACTGGATATCCTGTCACCAAATGCACTTTAGATAGCTTTACAAAAGGAGGAGTGTAGTTTACTATAATGTGCAATTATGGAGAGCTCTTCCAAATGCACTAATCCCTCATCCAAGTCATCAATGACTAGATTGAATAGTACTGGTCCCAGTGCTGACCCCTGGGGGACTCCACTAGATACAGGCCTCCCACTAGACTCTAGCCCATTGACCACTACTCTCTGGCTTCTATCCTGCAACCAGTTCACGATCCACCTCACTACCTGATCCTCCAGACCACACTGCCTCAGTTTGGCTGCGAGGATGCTGTAGGAGACTGTGTCAAATGCTTTGACACATCATCTATCCACCTGGTTATGCCCTCATAAAAGGCATATCAGGTTGGTCAAGCATGACTTCCCTTTGCTGAAGCCATGCTGACTGTCCCTAATAACCCTCCTGTCCTTGCTGTGTCTAGAAACAGCATCTAGGATAAATTGTTCCATCACCTTTCATGGGCTGGAGGTCAGGCTGACTGGTCTACAGTTACCTGGGTCCACCCATGCCAGCGTGCCCCTTAATCTGCACCCACAAACCCTTAACTGCCTCTTCATCCACCCCTGGACAGAACTCAATACATTCCCATTGGTCTTTCACATAAAGAGGTCTCTTAACAGCTTATAAAAAAATTCATCTGTTTCTTGATCCTGGCTGGGTGTTCTCTAAATGATTCCCACCACAAAAATCACTCTTCCTGGCCTTGCTCCTGATTCTTACCCATAAGGACTCAACACTATCCTCAACCTCATTAATTTCTATGCTTTCATATATCTCCACAACATAGAGGGCCAATCCACCACCTCTTCTTCCTTGCGTATCCATTCTGAAAATTTGACACTCACCAGCTGCAGCACCCCAGTTGTGTCAGTCATCCCACCAGGTTTCCATGATGGCTATCATATCATAGTTTTCCTGTTGTACAACAGCCTCCAGCTTCTTGTGTTCATTGCCCATGCTGCATGCATTGGTATACAAACATTTTACTCCTGCCCCAAAATCCTTTTCCCCTTCTTCCTGCACCTTCAGCAGGTGCATCCCACCTGCTGCCTGCAGGCCAGTAATCTCCTATAGGAGCTCATAATTGAAAAACCCAAAGCCCTGCTTGTAACAGCAATGGACTCGGAAGGGATAGTGAACTCATCCCTTAAGCAGCCACCTCAGGGGTCTAAAATCTCTTTTAATTCTTTGACTTCTCCTACTAATCTCATCACTACCTACTTGACAAACTAACTGGGGGTAATAATCAGAGGGGTTTACTAGGGTGGGAAGTTTGTCCACCACATCCCTAACCCATGCCCGAGGGAGGCAGCAAACTCCCCTTTGAAGTAGGTCAGGATGGCATATTAGGCTCTCTGCCCCCCTCAGGAGAGAGTCACCCACCACAGTTCCCCACAGTCAAAATAAATTCCCCATGGTCACATTCATAACATCTTACTTTCCAACCGTCTTTGATCAGATATTTCTGGGTGTTATCAGTCCATACTGTGCTAGACTAAATAAAACAATCAGCACAGCTTGTAAAATAGTCTCATTATTTCTTTTTTACACACACACAGGATTTGTCTCAGATTAAGTCTAAACCATCAGTTACCGAACCTTGGCATTTTAGGTCCAGACACCTTATGCACAATGTTGAGCATCAATTAACCTGAGTCTACGTACAGTGGTTACTACTCACGTCTGCAGGAAGTAGATGAACTAGTCAGACTCCTAGTAGTTATGTCTTTACAGACGTGAATTTAACATATTTTCAAAACAGATTTTCTTCAGCATGAATAGTAGTTTAAATATATTACTATAACACATACCACATATGCAAAATATGAATCTTAAAAGTTTGCAAAATAATACCCATGATGCTTCAGAATTCTGCAACTAATGGGTTTTATTTTTAATGTTTCATTAATGGCGAGAGCATCATTCCTAACAGAACACAGTACCTTCAGACTGGACAATGTGATGAGGAATCTGTTTCTCAGGCTTTTAAACTTAGATGAGAACCAGTGTATTCCTATATTAGAGCACTGAGCAACTATGTACAAAACAGGACCACCCAACATCTGTCTACATTCACTTGGAAGTTAGTTTTATATTCCTCTGCTAAAGGACTTGCAGGAAATTGATATTGAAGACACGGGTGGGGTGGGATGGGATAGGATAGAATTCTTCCTCTTTGCTTAATCATATTCAGGGAAAAGTGATGATCCATTTTGTCTGGTTCTCTGAATTACTCTTTCTAAAATTAACTCACATCTGACATTATAACATATGTTAAATATTATGTAAGTGGTCTGTTCTATATTTGGTTTACTCAGTCATAAATCCTGGCATGCACATGAAAAAAAGCATAGTAGTACTGTGAGAAAAAAAAAAAAAGACAAGACCAAAAAACTTTCCCAACCTTTTGCAGACAAAATGAAATTGGGAAAAGCTGAATTACATCTTTTTCCTCCCAAGTTCATAGATGACTTGAATTAACCCACTGACATTATGAAATCTCACAAGGTTTTATCCACTAGGGAAAATGTTTTTAACATAAATAAGTTGTTCTACGTTTTAGAAATGGAATTTTCACAGTCCAAAAGGGATTAAAGAGATACAGTTTTTGTGCTGAAACAGGCTCCAGTCTGGCAAGGCAAAGGTGTGTCTGTAAGCACATGAAAGCCAATACATAAAGGCATGAGTTTGGAGCCCTCTCTTTACCTTTCTTACTGTTCTTATTTTCTGCTGTTTTCCAGGAATAGCAAGCTTTCTCTATAAATGGGAAAGTCAGGATTCAAGTGATACTAAACTCTTTGAGCTTCCACAGTATATTTGTCACACTGTAGTTCCCCAAAAGCCAGGCACTGTTTAGAACTAAATTTCCAACACTTTCTTATATCAATAGCATGTGTCTCACTTGATTTGGCTCTGCTGAAATAAAATGCAGCAGCACTACATTACATATAGCAAGCATTTTCATTTTAAGGCCACTGACCTTTCTTTATAGCCACTGCTTTTGGACTATGTAAGAAGATTTCATAGCTCAAATGTCTGTATCTCTGTAGCGAACATAGGGTTTAACAGCTACCAAAACGTGTTGGTGTTAAGAGGTACCAAAGAAAATATATTTTGCCTTCTGCCTCTTAATCTCATTTTCTGAAAACAGCTCAACAGTTCCAGAATCACTTCAAGTTAAATTCTCAAAACATCTGCTTACAGGAGCGGCCTTCAAAGAGCAGATACAGAGAGTTAAACAGGAGACAGTGACACAAAGGTTAGGATTGTCAAAGAAACCAAAATCAGCTGACAGCCAAGTGCTTAAGTATCTTCAGCTGAAGATTGACCAGTCCCTTTACTGCAACAGTTGTCTGGGATAAAAACAACTCAGAAAGCAGGATACTGTCTCACCAAGGGGGTTTTGCTCTCACATCTTTGTACAAAATGCTAATTGTATAGACTTGCCAACTATCCAGTTCTGGAAACCATTCCTCCTGGCAGCTCCAAAGATTCCCTGTCAGGAAAACATACTGGACATTTCCTTGTATCAGCTCAAAAAAATCAGCATATGCTTTTCTTTACTAGGTATTGATGCTAATATCAGACTTAAGCACTTTTCCAGCTGTTTCTGATAGTATGGAGGACAGACACAATTGCTTTTATTCAGGAAAATGTTCTCTGGACATTGTGGCAATTAGGAAAAAATGAACAGATCTGACACCGAAGCATTAGCACCTAACTAACAAGCTGTAAATCATCAGGAAGGGTAACCCTGTACTCATTAATTCTTCCTATCACAAGCCCTAAAAGTGAAAGAGCTGTTCTCAAAATCTGAACAAAACCATAGGTAAGGTTTTCAACATATTGATAGTTGGCCAAAACCTATGTTTACATTTCTCTTAGATCAAATTATTTCACAGCCAGAATTTGAAATGAAAATAAGTCCAAGCCATACATAATTACTTGGTCACTGGTGCTGAAGAAATCAACTTTAAGGCACTCGAAGCCACAATTAGATTCCCATATGCCAGAGTTCACACTGAGATACACCAAAGCCCAGTTGCAAAAGCACACTGAAAGACTTACATAACAAAGTCCTGCTTTGATAGTCCAACTGTGTGCAGCTGCAACTAAGCAACTGAAGGGATGGTTCATACACTAAAGTGATTCTCTCGTGTTGAGACATGGTAAAAACACTGGAAAATTTTGTTTGGAATGACAAAAACGTTTAAATTTTGTTACCACGATGTGACACACGATGGTCTAATGTGATGGCTCAGAGCAGAAGATCAGATTTTAGCCAGCACAGACTGCAGGAATGAGTACTAAGCACATAACAGCATGCTCTATTTTTCTCGAAAGGCAGCTGAGCCTCCTACAAAAGTTACCCTCACACAACCATAAATCACTTCAAACAGGACACATGTAGACTTCCCAGTCCTGATGTAGCTTGCTTTTATGAACTGATATTACGAACTAAACATTCTCTATAGTTACTGCTGAAAGGCAGCTTTCCATTCTCTTCTTAACCCAACAACCAGCCACTGCCACTTGCACAGGCTTGTTTTCTCAAGTATGCAGAACACTCACAATTACTAACCGATCTGGGCTCTGTTTCTGCCTAGTGAGCTGAGACAGACAGAAGGAAGTTAATTTTCACAGGAGAAAGAACAGAGTCTAAAGAGATAATATTGGGAAAAAACCATTAAAGAACAATAGGCTGAAGACAGATAGATACATAGAAAAAGAAAGTTAAAAGGTGAGTCCTGTTTTGAGTTAAAAATAATTTTGCTACTATTAAGAAATCTGCTGTTGCATCTTATTAAGATATTTCATATAAAAACATCCTTCTGTTGCAGCAACATTATGCATTGTGGGGAAAAAAAAATCTAGACTCTTATCAGCTACTAATTTATTTAAGACCCTTCAACATATATTTAAAGCACCATAGAGAAACACAGGATGCATCAAAATAACATTTGCAGTATGAAACAAAGACAAGGAATAAAATAAGACTGGACAAGTAGCATAAGCAGGATAGGGTGATAACAAAATGGTTATAGATGCCAGAAGGGAGCTGGCCAGGTCCATTAACAGTTCACACAGAGAAGATTTAATATTTAGATTTCTTTCAAAGTTGTAGAATGCTTGTAAAGAAAGCACAGTTTTAAAGACAAGGAGGTAACTGAGAACAGGAAAAGCAGAAGCAGCTCTGGGGTAGATGCTACCTGGAACAGATTTTTAGCCTCTTTTTTTTCCACTGAAATCAGGCCCCCAGCTCAACAGGCAATTAAGACATACCTAAGCACAGGGAAAACATAAAGACATACAGAAGAGACTGTAAAAAGCTGGACACAGGTGTCATCCATACAGGACCTTAGTAATTAATAGCTTTCTCAGAAAGTTAACCACATTGAGGAACAAAATCACAACTCATTTGGCAGCTATTAAACAAAGCCTCTCCAGCCCAAAGGATATAAAAATAATAATTAAAAACATAAAATAAAAAAGCATCATTATGGTTTAATCTACTCCAGGGTTTCAGCTACAATACTCTTCTGCAATTTCAGTTACTCCTCTTTTATTTATCAGCCACCCATCTAAGATACCATATGCCTTGAAACTCTATTTATCTAAGGCTTTCCCTACATGCCAAACACACACTGCCTGACATACCACAATAGTGTAAACCCCCTCTTCCTTAACACACACACATACGCTTTTATCAGTCCAGCTCCATGCCACATTGCAATGAAAACCTGGTCCACTATGCTGTTTCTCATTCACAGGTATGAATTATTTCATTTAGTATAATTTAAAAACAGAACAATCCTATTGAAACCCTGACTAAGCTGTGACAAAATACAACGTATACAGTCCACCCACATACCATGAAGTTATGTGTATATATATATGGACTTTAAACCAAACAACATTTCAATTTCCAGAAAAAGATTAGTGAAAAACAAGGAACGAATTCTGCTGAAAAGTAATACAGGAACACAGTAATGCCTGTCATAGCAGATTTTTTTCATAGAGAACTCCTAGAATGGAATAATTTTATAATAAAAAGTCAAAACACAGAGCTAGAGAGACCACTGACACAGTAGTTATGAAATACCCAGGAAGAAGTACGCTTCATAAACCCACATCCACAAAAATACAGTATTATGCAATATTAGCAATGTTCTACTTGGACACCATGTGCCTCAAAACCATAGAACATTAGGGATTGGAAAGGACCTCAAAAGATTATCCAGTCCAATCCTCCTTCCAGAGCAGTGCCTCAATGGTCTAGTGTGCTAGACAGATGAAATTTTGACTGACAACAGCTCAATGATACCTTCAGCTGAAGGCCAGCACTCTAGGAAAATACTCAAACCATGTATTAGCGTTTCTCAGTTAAAATTTCTATTTAATGACAACACTCTTGGCAGATTTCCCATTTTTACTTACCTGGGATTCCTGGAGTATTGGATTCCTATAGCACACAAATCTTTTAATCTTTGATCTCCCATCCACTTGTACAGCAGAGGTTTGCTGAAAGCAGGATCAAAGATTGCTCAGCTGCTTTACTTTGCTGCTTCACCTGATGCTGATTCCACCTCAGCTGCTTCTTTTTTTTTTTTTTTCAAAATTAATTTATGCAACTCCACACCTGATATGAGTTTTTGTGGCCAGTTAGCAAAACGTCTGCAGGTGCAGAGCAAACTAAGCAACACAGGCTTCAACTTTACAAGAAGGCTAAAATTTGGGTAAACTCAGCAGGAATTAAACTCTTAGAGGCAAAGGGGTAAGGTACAAATCTAGTTTTAGGATTCTCACTATTTTCTGTTGGCATTATTAGAACAGGCTTCGTAACAACGTGCCTGGGTTTGCACTTGCTGTGTACTATTTTTCTCAGAATACAAAACATGAAGGTTAAATTAAGGTAGCAGTAGGCAGTTAAACAGTCTGTGGTTTATTTTTACATGCTTATGCACTCAAAACACATAAATCTTTGGATTTGTTGTCCCTATAGCTAAGGCAGAATAGGTTTGGTTCTAGTTCTCTATAAAATCTGGTGGTTCTGAATGACTTTTAGGTGAGAAGCCAGCTTTTACAGATATGCAAATATAAATAAACACTGTAAACAGACTCAGAAAAAGACTCAGGATAATTTTATTGTTCATGGGCCTACAATGGCCATTACCATTTTTAAAAGGAGATCACAAGAAAAGCTGAATAAGTTTTATTGTCTCTTTTCAACTGTACCACTCTCAGATCCTTAGTAAGCTATAAAATCGTGACACTTATGAGCTTACTGTCAGTGGTTTTGATGTGTTTCACAGAATGTTAGGGGTTGGAAGGGACCTCTGGACATCATCTAGTCCAATCCCACCACCAAAAGCAGGATCATCTAGGACAGGTGTCACAGGAACACATCCAGGGTGGTTTTGAAAGTCTTCAAAGAAGGAGACTCTAAAACCTCTCTGGGCAGTGTCCATAAATAGTGCAGTCCTGTAAAAGGAATGTATCTTGTTCAGATCTATAGTATTGCTACAAAGAGTGAAATAAAAAAAGGGAAGAGGGTGAGGGAAAAAAAATGTCAATAAAGTGAAAATTACATGAAACAATAAATCAAAGACCTAATGTCTGACATTTAGATTTTTGGTGGTCCATATGTTTTACATATTATGAAACCATCACCATAAGCAATTATTGCTAAAAAATACAATTCACATTCTTCTTAAACCATCCTATCTCATTTGTTTACAGTTTCCTTCTCAAAAGCTTCATTACATTGAAGACCGCATGAGCAAGTTGAAACAATTCATAAAGAAAAAAAAATCTCTATTAAATAATGTCAACATCAAAGGCAACAATAAGTAATCTCCTGCAAAGGGAAGACATGCAAGCATCTTTTGAGCTGGTTAAAACCTGGCAATTATCAATTCCATTTTGACATGAATGAGAGGGAGGAATGTTCTGTACATGCTTTAATCTTCTAACTTATATTTTATAATAAAAATTCAAAACACCTTAAGATATTTTTGGTGAATATTTCACTATGTCTGTACTGGCATAAACAAGTTTAGATCATTGAAGACATAATGCCTGCTGCGTTTGCTTTATCCTTTATTTTTAATAGAGCTCTACAGTTTTTGTTAGCAGACAATGGTCTGCTAACCATTTCTCTAGTATTCATCTAGAAAAAACATGTGAAAATATTTTCCAGAGAAAAATTTGGAACAGGTTAACACTGCACGAAGTATAGCATGCAGCCTTCTTCCAGGGCTGGGTCTGAGGTACTGTTGCAAAAGATAGTATAAGGAAAGAGATGCATCAATGCTCTGCCAATGGCAATCCTCTTTCCAAAGAGCTCCAGCAATCGAGAAAGCTGGAATCACAGAAGCATGGAATCACAAAATTATTAAGGTTGGAAAAGATTTCCCAAGACCATCAAGTCCAACCATCAACTTAATCCCACCACGCCACCAAACCATGTTTCCTAGTGCAATATCTATGCATTTTTTTCAATGCTTCTGTGGACAGCTACTCCACCATCTCCCTGGACAGCCTGATCCAATACTTGACCTTTAAAGGTCTCTTCCAGCCCAACTATATTCTATGATTCTATGATTCCACTACCTTAGGAGACGTCACTACTGACTTGGGAGACTGCAATGAAGACTACAGGAGGGTAGTACTTGGCTTATTTGGATCATTACAAGCAGTGAAACCAGCACTTCAGAAAGCAGCAATCTTTCGTACAAGTGCAGATTTATCACAGTGCGCATGGGCAATTGGTCACAATGGGAAAATGCTGGTATATAGCCTTTCCTCCTCACTCTATGGCCCACTTCTATACAGAGTCCATTAATGCAGTTTTGGTACTTCAGCTATAATAGCTTATACTTCATTATCCACAAGACACTATTGAAGCACAAACTAGCTCATGAATATTTTTTCTATATTTTAAGATTATAGTAGAATGAAAAACAGAGGTAAATGAAAATTATTTTTTTTAAGTCAGTTCTAACTATAAATTTATAACTGTATTCTTTTTTCTTTTCACTTTTGTTCTCATCTACAGAAGGAGAATCAACCAAGACAAAGATTTTAGTAATAGTTATCTACAAGCTTTTCATATTTCAAGAATGTGTTGAACATACGGTCAAAAGTTTGTAAATTCATATAACTTTACAGAAAAATAAGAACTACTTATTTCCAATTAGGAGGCATTAAAGACCACCATAGGCATTTTACATCTTTCCCAAGTAGCTTAACACAGGTTACGCCTGTTTTCTAACGATATTAAGGGAGACTAATAGCAATGGTATCTTCTATTCCCACTGTAGATTCATGTTCATAAAATAAAGACAACTTCTCTAGTAAATGTGTTTCTGAAAAGCTAATAAGAATACTTCAAAAATTTGAAAGACAACCCACACACATTTAGCCCATTGGAAGCTTAGAAAAAAAGAATGTTCTGTGATGGAAAAACACGGTGTTCAGCTCACAATAAGGTCTGGAATGATTCCTTTAAAATCATAGAATCATTAGGGATTGGAAGGGACTCAAAAGATCATCTAATCCAATACCCCTGCCACAGCAGGAGAACCTAGACCAAGTCACACAGGAACATATCCAGGCGGGTCTTAAACATCTCCAGTGAAGGAGACTCCACAACCCCACCCTGGGCAGCCCCTTCCAGTGCTCTGTCATCCTCACTGTGAAGAAGTTCCTTCTCATATTTATGTGGAACATCCCATGTTCCAGCTTACACACATTGCCCCTCGTCCTATCACTAGATGACATTGAGAAGAGTCTGGCTTCATCCTCCTAACCCTTCAGATATTTATAGACATTAATGAGGTCACCCCTCAGTCTCTTCTTCTCCAAGCTAAAGAGACCCAGCTCCCTCAGCCTTTCCTCATAAGGGAGGTACTCCACTTCCTTCACCATCCTCGTTACTCTATGCTGGACTCCCTCCAGCAGTTCCACACCCCTCTTGAACTGAGTGGCCCAGAACTGGACACAATACTCCAGATGTGGTCTCACCAGGGCAGAGTAGAGGAGGAGAAGAACCTCTCTTGATCTGCTAACCATGCCCTTTCTGATCCACCCCAGGATGCTGTTGACCCTGCCCAAGAATCTTGGGCAAGGTGTTTATTCCAAGCTTAAGAGTAGACCACAGGAAGGCATAGAAAAGCCTGGTTCTTCTCCTGGGCTCCCCAGGCTCTAGTGACCAGGATCTGCCAGTGACCTACATGGATATTGAGAGCATCCTGCCATGGTAAATTCTTAGGGATCTTTGAGGCTACTTTCCAGTGAAATAGCTGCAACTCTCAGCTACTCATCTGAAAAGAAAAAAAGGAGTTGTGCTGTGCACCCACTTAAAATGAAGAGATCACACTGGTAAAATATGAAGACAGTCTCCAGTAATTTCCTGAGCTTGGACAAGCTGTCTGAGAAACACCATCCTTGAATTCTCTCCCAGGAGAGCCTGGAGAGAAATACCTGTGTGGGTTTCATAGCTCATGCCTGCCCAGCCACCACATGCAGCTGAGCTAGTGAGGTGACAGCATATTTGGATGCTCCTACACCAAGTACAGTGTAGACAGGCTCTTGCATTTTGCTCTTGTGGCTGGTATTGTCTGTTGACTATATATAATACAACCAGTAGACTCTTCCATGAGAGGATCTTAGTCTTTTGCTGATGCTGTTAGATGCTACCAGCTTCCATTTGAAACAACTCTTGATATAAGAATGTGTTATCCCTCAGTGTATATTCTGAGTATTTCTAGGACATCCGCAAGCCCTTTGGGAATGGGACCCTTCCAAGGAAGGCAGTACTTTCTCCATGTAAGTACAGCCATATGAGTAACAAAAATATTATCTAAAACTGCC
>JAOXOE010055508.1:0-74127 GCA_028565055.1 Phoeniculus purpureus | reverse complement strand
GTCCCTTCCAGCCCTGACTGATTCTATGATTCTATAAAGCCTGTGTTGTAGGTGCTTAGAACTTCTAGAAAACAATACGGATGTGTTCCCATGTGACTTGGTCTGGGTGATCCTGCTCTGGCAGGGGGATTGGGCTAGATGATCTTTCAAGGTCCCTTCCAATCCCTAATGATTCTGTGATTCTAAGTAGCAAGTAAAGGATTTACAGGTACAGTCAAGGAGTTACTTATTACAGTTAGGTTAATGGTTGGACTCAGTAACCTTAAAGGTCTTTTCCAACCTTTAAGTTCTGTGATTCTGTGTTTGGAAGTGTGGCTGTGACTTTCTGTGGAACCAGAATGAGTGATAGGACTGCCTCCTCCCTTGGTACTGGGAGCAGAGCACCATCTTTACTCCAGTTGTGACAAATAATCTTGTGTTTTATCTTCCAGCAAAAGGTGGAGTTTGACCCAACCTCCTCATACGCTGTGGAAGGTCTCAAACCAGATACCCTGTATAAGTTCCGTCTGGGTGCTCGCTCAGAGCTGGGGGTAGGAGTCTACACTCCCACGATTGAAGCCAGAACTGCTCAATCCAGTAAGTGTCTGACATTGTGCAATACTGAAGACAAATCAAAAGTCCAGTTTCCATCATCTGGGTACACAGAGGAGCTCAGTGTCTCAGCCCTTGCTGGTCTGCATGGATGCTGGCCTGCAATTTGCTAAAGGATAGAACAGGGAAAGTCAGCTAGGGGTTTGAATCCGGGCTCTTTGGCAGATGGAGTGCACCCAAGTGGTAAGTTCTTTCTTCCTGTCCCTTTGATCATGCTGTCTTTACCTAAGGGTAAATTCATAAAAACTGATGGACAAGTGAAACAGGCTGGGAAACTGCTTTGGAAAGATTGAGTGCGTTTGTGCATATCTATGAATTCACTCCCATGCAAACAAGCTGTCTGGACGGGCAGCACATGGGTATTTGGCTCTAAATGCAACTGTCTCCAAACCATTGGATTTTCACCACTACCCATTCCAGCTGCCTTGCTTATGTAGGAGTTCAGCCCAGGTCAACAGACCTGACAGCAAGGTGAGGTATTTGTTGAGGACACATGCACTCAGAGAACTGAAGGAGTCAGTCTGCCTGGGTTGCACTGAGTAAGTGAGGCTGCTACTGCTGGGACTGCAGCACCAGAGGAAACCAGAACAAGCAGCAGCCGAGTTAGCGGAGAGGCTGGATAATGAGGTGACCCAGGCAATATCACTTTCATCCTCATGTGATCACAGAGCAGGAGTTCGCATTGCTCTGATTGGCAGCTCAAAGTGCTGCGCATAAGCAGATTAGGGCTATCAAAGGGCCCTGCGATAAGCTCGTTTTCACTAACGATTTTTGGGCTTGCCATTATGCAAAGAACATTAAAAGGGGGGGAAAAAAAGACATTTCCGTTAGCACCGCCTGTCTGGGATTTACTAGCTATGTGGGGTGAGCAGCTGGCAAAGGCAGCCAGCCTTCCCTGCGGGGAGGGCACCAGCATGCACAGCAGCAGAGCCAGAGATGGCCATTAGAAAGGGAGCTCAGGCAGGGAAGAGCAGCCCTGCTCACTATCAGAACGACCTTCTCTTTGAGGAAAACTCAGCTTCATTAACATACAGTCGCATGGATTCCTCCACCTCGTTAAGTGAGCTAATGGTGTTTTAGTGCTGCACAATAGACAGGTGTGGAAATGGAGAGAGGTTCAGATCATGCAGTTATAAATATTTGAACATTGAGAACAAATTCTGAGTGTGGGGATTTGCATACCTATTTCAGATAGCTTTTGTATTGATAGGCAAAGGTTGAAGGAACTCTCCTGCCACTTAAATTAATGCCATCAGTGGATGCTCTTATCCTTGAACACATTTAATCAGAGACAGCTCCGTGCATAAATGAGTCCTTCAGAGGCTCACAAAAGTCCAAGAAAGAGAAACCTTTGCTTCCTGGACTCTTCAAGGCAGACATCTTCCCACAACCTATCCCACATGTTGTCTACTCACAGGGAATTTCATACCAGTGTTTTTAAGGTTGTTGCTTCACCAGCCAGTGGAGCTGGGTCTGGCATTCATTTAGTAAGAAAGCTGTGCACGGGTTGGAAGAGATTTGGTCAAAAGCCACATGAATACCTTCGTTGGACCACTGAAACCTTCCTTGTATGGAGGGACTTAAGAGTTCTTGCTTATCCAAGAAGTGTCTGGGTCTTGGTTTATAGGCTTCTACATGAAATTATACCTGCTATTACTCTATTCTATGTGAAGAGTCCTCGGTAATTAATACTGAGCTGTCCACTGAGGGTGAAAAAACCACTGACTGAACAGTCCTAGAACAGAGTGGGTTTCTGGCTACTGGGGAACTTGAAGGCAAGTCAGTCTTTCAGAAAGCTCTGCTTTAGCTCAGAAGAAGTTGTGTGCACAACGCATAACTTCCAGGCAGAACTTTTTGTTCTGCACTCACCTTGGCCACACCTCATGTTAGATGTTTGGATTGGTCTCAGAAGACTGTTTCTCTCAGCTTCAGATTGGTCTCCTTCGTGCACTCTTCCATTTGGTTGTGCTAAGAAAGGCTTTCAGATCTTGGAGGTTGACATGTTCAGGCAGGACATTAACTGCAGGAGCAGTCAGACTCTGGCTTCCAAAGAGCCTGTCTTCAGGTTCTGTTTGTGGCCCTGACAAAGATAAGGTAGGAGGCACATCATTGCTAATGAATCAGTGATGGGCTGAAGGAAGAAGTCTGTATTACTGCTGCTGGGCTTTTCTTGTGGTATCCCTGCTCAGGAGTGTTAGGGATGCTTGTCCAGGAAACTCAAAAGGATATAGTGCCCCTTTGCACCCTTCCAACAGCACAGCTCTGACCCCATCTCCTGAGAAGACATCTATCTTCTGAGCTGTCTTCCCTGCTAAGCTGCTTGTTTACTTGCTGGGCACCCAGCAAAAAGAATAAGCAATGATGCTGAGAGGGTCTGAGGACCCATGGGGAGATTTCTAGGAGTCTGCAGTGCTTCAGGCAGGCAGGATTATTCAGGAGAGGAGCGTCAGGTTTATGTCCATCAGGACTCAGCATTAAAATTTTCACTTGAAGCATAAAGGTGGGTCTCGAGGCTGGCTTTTTTCCTATTTTAGGGACTAGGTGGGCTGGAGAGGTGCACTGGGCTGCTGTTGGCTGGCAGGGAAGGCCAGAGGCAGCAGAAGTTCACACTTCCCGTGTGCGTGTGGGTACGTCTGTGCGTGTGAGTGCATGCTGGCCACCCAGTCTGCTCTTTGTTGGCCCCAGGAGGGGCATTTCCACTCCTTGTGCATTTTAAGTTGATCCTGCTCATATTACCAAGTTTTATTTTGCTTTCTTTAAGTGTTAATCTGAGTTTTCGCCTTGCACATCATGTGTGTGACTCTTACCCAGTCGACAGCCAATGTTTGATCTCCCCAGTTTGGTAGCCAAAGCTGGTTTTGGAGAAGGAGCTCACTGCTGCATCTCAAAAGATGCTGTGGAGGCCCAAAGCCAGAGCAAGTCTCTTCTGTGAAGGGTTTCTCTGCAGACAGAAGCCAAGGAAAGGCTTGTCAAGCTCTTTTTGTCTCACGTGTCTCTCTGAGGGATGCCAGCAGGTGCTGTGTCTACTTTATGTTCTTTCTGAATTCATTCTTGGTGTTGTTTTGGTGATGTATCTTCCTACTCTCTTCCTTGCCACTGCTCTGCTGATTAATCAAGACTGTGAGGATTAACTTTGTACCCCTGCTCTTTTCTGGTATGCCAGATGGCAGAGCTGATCCCGCTCTGCTTCCCTGACTTAAGCAACTATTTTCTTCACGCATTGCTTGGACTTCTCTTTCCTCCAGAGTAGCTCCTATAGCAGCAGCCTGACCCTGCTCAGGCATCATCTCTTGCAGCTCCATCGCTGCCCCTCTCCCTCCATCTTTCCTCTCTTCAGGTACCCCAGCCCAGGCATCAAAGATGAATCCCAGCAAGGCTGACTCTGGTGGCTTCAAAGACTGTGACATGGGGAAGATGTTTCTAGTTTTCTGGGTGCAGTGAAGTTTGGAAGGTGCCTTTCACCTTCTGAATACAAGAGACTGCATACTCCATAACTGCTTGGCCAAACAGCTTCCTTGCCTTAGAGTATCTGGGGTTTTTTTTCATTTTGGTGATGGTGCCCTGCCCTCTTTCCTTAGAGTGCATGTCTTCTGTGCAAGCACCCAGGGATATACCCATCGCCTTGTGCCTTCCCTGACCAGGTGGGCTCCCTTTCTTCTCCAGGCTTCCTCCCTTGCTTTCTGTGCAAGGATGGTGTCTGCAGCATCCCAGGGCAGTGAAGCCAAATAAGAGTGGGCTACTGTTGCTACGAGGGCTCTCACACTGCCAGGGCCCTGTTGTAATCAGACAGCAGTTCTGCAAGGCTTGAGAGGGAATGAGCCAGGCAAGTGTCCTAGAGATGCTCTGCTTTGACCAGATAATCTCTTTTCTGCATCCCTCTCTTCCCCCCCCCAGATTTGTTTCCCTGCTTTTGCCCACCAATGCTGTGTGGAGGAGACTACTCATGCTGATGAAAAGTGTCTGCTGCCTAGATCCCATTCGTCTCCCTGTGGCCAGTTAACATTGTTGGATCCAGAAAGCTACTGAGGCAGGTGACCTGTTCAACAGGCGTGAAGCAAGTCAGTCCCAGGTCCTAGGCACACATGCAAAGCAGCACAATCATAATATCTTCTCTTTCCACGCAGTGCTTGTGGTCAGGGTGCTGCTTACGGTTGGTGGTCATGATGTCAAACCCCATCTGCACACACTTCAGGCAACTTCAACCACCTGCTTTCCCTACCCTCTGGTTTCCTCTACTTGTCTAGGAGCAGGCTTTTCCAAGCTTTCGTACAGTCTGGGGTGTGAGCTTCCCCTTCTGCCACTCTCGCCTTCTGTAGTTTCCTGCCTCTTCTGGTTTCCATCTGCTTCAGATCTTCACTGAAGGCATCTTTCTTCTCCCTAGCAGTCTCTCTCTTCCAGCCCTCCCTTCCCTTACTGCCATTTGTTGTGTTTGGTAAAGCGAGTGTCCAGAACTGCTTTGGGCAGAGGTGTTCTTTGATGCAGAACTGCGCTTCTGTCTGCATGCTGTTCATCAGGCTTTCAGATAACAAATTGCCCCTAGTGCCATCTTTGGTGATCTGCAAGGAAAGCAGGCAGTTGTCCAGGAGGCTACTGGCTGATTTCCCACAGTGCTCTGTTGGCTGGGTAAAAGTTCCCTGTGCATTTTGGTTTGTCCTTCCACTCATTTCCCTTCATCTCCCCACTTCATTTATTTATCCCCAGCCCCCTCCGCCCCACCCCAAGAAGTCGAGTGTGTAAGCACCAGCTCCACTACCATCCGGGTAAGTTGGGTGCCACCGCCTGCCCAGAGCCGCAATGGGGTCATCACCCAGTACTCCATTGCATACCAGGCAGTGGAAGGAGATGACAACACCAAGCATGTGGTGGATGGCATTGGACGAGAACACTCCAGCTGGGAGATCAAGGACCTGGAGAAATGGACCGAGTACAAGGTCTGGGTAAGGGCTCACACCGATGTGGGGCCAGGACCAGAGAGCATCCCCGTGCACGTGCGCACAGATGAGGATGGTACGTGTTACTGAACAGCTCCTTCAGCTGCTGCCTTGGGGTAACCGGAACTCTTAGCTGAGTTGCTGGAAAAGGGGGGAAAGGGGTTTGAGACTATTGGTCTGGGAGTTCTTTTCAGCAGGACCAGAGACTCTCGGGATCACTGCTTTGGTCAGTTGGCTTTGCTCTGTTATGATGGTTGCCTTCAGACTATGCATCAGATGCCCTGGCGGGATCCCACAAGCCTCTTGGGCTTCCTGCACATGTGAGGAGGCATTACGCTGCTTTGCCACTTCACCTTTCTAGTGTTTGGTGGTGGTGGTTTCCATTGTACTGAAGGTAACATGAGTCCTCCCAGTCAAAGGCTTCTCTTGCACTGTGAGATCAAGACTTAAAGTTTACTTGTTGACCTGAAATCCAGCAAACTAAAGAAGGAAGGAGAAATCCATTTAAAACTTGTAAATACCGCAGGAAAGCTGCTTTCTGCCCAAGCTTCCAGGCAAGCCACAGCTTATATAAATCTGTTCTTCCACTCAAGAATATTGCATGTACAGAACATTTTACTGGGTATGACAGCTTTAAAGAGAAATTGTTTTGTGTTAGCAGGGCTGTCAGTTATGTCATCATGACTTAAGCCATTTCCTTTGAAAGTGCCAGAGCTCAGGGTGACAGAAGGAGCTCCCATGGCTTCGTGCTGACCCCAGAAGCTGCAGATTTAATGGAAGAAGAAAGAGATGCAGTGTCCAGGCAAAGAAGGGATGATCCCTGCATTGCCTAGTCAGCGTAGCAAATTGAAACCAGACGTATTACAGTTTCCCTAAATGGGCTGCCACTGTCCCCCACATCTCATGGCTCTGAAAGTGGCATCTGGGAATGCTTGCTGACTGCATTCTTGGGCTGGCAAACACATCTCTGTGTGTCCTGCTGCCTGTATTGTTTGCTTCAGTTATCATTTCAGCAGAGTTGTAGCCCAGGGGAAGCCGCTACCCCAGAAATGTCGCAGCAAGCTCTCAGTTAGTTTTGGTTGGACTTTCCAGCTCTGCTGTCAGGAGTGATTTCATATCCCTCTGACATGGTGGTGCTCAGTAGATACCCATGATGAAGGAATAAGAACTGATAAACTGTGATCTGAAAACAAATTGAACCTTCTTGTTTGGGTCTCAGACGCAGCACATACCTCCCATAATGGGGTAGGATGCTGATGTTTGAAACGCTGGTCTGATCACGTCCACATCTTTTCCTGTCCCCACAACGTCCCTGTATCATGTCCTGCTGAGGTCTCATGCCTTTTCGTGCTAGCAGAGCTTGACACACAGCTTCTGTCTGCTTCTCTGGGAGGAGCTTGTTTTCCACTTGGACTCCCAACTGTGCATGTGGGCTGGAGAGCCTTGCTGGGGCACAAGAGCCCTGTGGCTTGTGCAAGGTCACTGCACTAAGTGAAATTGTGGATTACAGCGTAGGCAGCTCCAGCCAGAAGGTGGTAACTATTCAAGCACAGCCCCCTCCATTCCCATACCTTGAGCTGACCTCATGGTGCTAAAATGCTCCATTCCTCCTTTCTCTATTTTATTTAATTATCTACAATTAAAAAGGACATCTGGGGAAAATAACGAATTGCCCTGCGGCTTAAAAACTGTGCTTACCTGCTGGGTAGCTGTTTCTTCCCATCTAGTTGGTTGAAATAGCAATACTCATTATGTCTGCTTGTCAGCTATCCGTCCCTAATTATCTAATACGGATTATTTCTTGCTGTGTTAAGAATTGGGGCGTACAGGGTTCCAAACGCCTGGATTTTCCTAGGCAGTGGTGGGCAGAAGGGGTCCTGCAGTAGAGCTGCTCAAATAGAGCCCAGGTCCTTGGGTTTGGGGCACTCACATCACAGCCGTGTCCTCGTCAGGGCTTGCACACCTCTGCTCCCAGCTGTTTCAGCCAGCAGGAGCTTCCCAGGAGCAACTGAGAGGCTAATTTTTTAGCATTGACAGTTTTGTCACAGTCAATGCAAGAGCAAAAAGTAATAAGGAGGTCGTTTTTCCAAATGGTAAATAGGGTATAAATGCATTTTTAAATGGGCCTCACCTTGCAAGAAAATTGATATTTTCTGGGCAGTGTAATTTTTCATTTTATTATCAAAAAGCATTCAGCTAGTCATGCATGAAATGCAGTCCCCAGAGCTGTCACAATCCCCACAGGCCCCTTTATCTGGCTGAGTTCAGTGACTGCTGTCTCTGAGCTCTGGGTTATTGTTTTAGGATGGTGCTTTTCCCCCTCATTAACCTCTTGCTGTCACAGGGGAAAAGCACATGTGCACAATGGCTGGTGGCGGGTACCAGGGCTCCTGACAAGGCAGCCTCAGTGCCCAATTGTGCTACCTGGGGCTGTTGCTCTGCCTTTAGTTGTACACAGAGGGATCTGAGAGGAGGTTTTGTGACAGGCAGGATGCGAAGAAGGCTTCAAACCCCTGCTTCTGCCGCAGGGCATCCTGAGCTGCAGGTGGTTACCATATTCTTTATATTCTGCTGTGTTCTTGTATTCTTCCTTGTTTCTCTACTGCTGGAGACAAGAGAAGGATAGATGGAACTGGAGTCTGATCCAGCACAGTGGCTTTTATTTTGGGTGCTCCTGCGTGTCACAGTCATGGTCTTTCCTACTGAGAGTAGCAAAAGTACTTTGATGGTGGGAAACGGTCAGGGATATGGTTACACTGAAAAACTGCAGTATGACCTCTTGGACAGATACAGGGAACTTGTGCCAGCAGAGCTGTCCTTGCAGTGAGGTGGAGACAAGATAGAAAAGAGCTTGAGGTAACTGACAGTGGTTACGTATTATCTGCTAATGGTGCGACCTGTATGTGTTACAGTGCCCAGTGCCCCACCACGAAAGGTGGAGGTAGAGTCTGTGAATTCAACTGCCATCCGAGTGAGCTGGAAGCTGCCCATCTCCAACAAGCAGCATGGGCAGATCCGTGGCTACCAGGTTACTTATGTGAAGCTGGAAAACAATGAGCCCCGAGGGCAGCCAGTGATCAAGGACGTCATGCTGTCGGAAGCACAGGTACAGTGTGGGGATCACGGGCTGGTGGGCACGATGTCTTGCCCCTCTGCAGAGGGCCAGACTGGCTGGATCCAAGCATTTCTTGGCCTCCCCTTGCAGCTCAAGTGGGGGACTCAGCCTGCACACAGTTGATCCCTAAACTCTGGCTTACCCATGGGTAAAAAGTTTAATCAGAAAAGGATTGCCGTAAGAAATACCATGTTGTGGGCAGTGCTCCTCACTCACCCCTTCTCCAACATGTATCTCTCTTTGCCTGCCACATCCTGTGCAGGCTCCAGCTGGAGCAAATTGTGTTTTGCCAGTCAGGTTATAAACCATTGGAGAGTTTTAAATAAGCCTTGAGTTTATTTCTTTCATGCTGCTATGTTCAGGGCAAAGCTTCTCTCTCAGCAGAGTCCACTAGGGTGCTGCCTGCTCGTGGGGCACTGGAGTGACTTGTCTCTAAAAGACTTTGCCATCTGCAATCCCCATACAGCCATCTGCTTGTATTTATGCCATCTCCTGGATACCTCACTGGCTGTGAGCTGAGACCCTGTCCCTACACAGTGCTCCAGGCATGGTTACGCACTCTGCTCAGCCCAGCAAGGCATAGTTGCCTCTTTTGCAGGGTCCAGGAAAGTTTTTGGTGCCCTGTCTGTGATGAAATACAACCCTTCCTTGGAGCAAAGGTCCTTCATCCTGGATGACCCTTGCTATTCTTAACAAAGATAATTGTATAAATGAAGTAGAGGATCTGCTTGCTGTTGGAAATGACGAGTCATTGATTCAGAGCTGGCTTGCTTGAATGATGCCCAATATAAATACTGGAGAGCTTCAACGATTAATTGATCTGTCTCTTGAACACAACTGTGAATCATTTATACGTGGGGTTTGCAGCACACTGAGTCTGCTTTATTCCCCATTCATATTCTGAAGGATAAAGTTAGTAATAATGTGAAAAGGGAAAACTTGAAACAGAACAAATGCTTTGAGGGTCTTTGCAGTGTTGTCTGGGGCATGTCTCTGTTGATGTTTCCGATGTGGCTTTATTTCAATTGTAGAAAAGCTGCTTACTGCCCTTTACTTACTCCAGGAGGATGTAATAGTCTGTGTGTTTTTTAAACGATGCTGTGTTATTCAGCTGGAGTTTGGAGTTAATGGGCTGGTCCCAAGTGTAGGTGGGCGAAGTTGGCTATGCTGGTGTTGTCAAATATTTTATGCTTGCCCAGACTTCTTCTTTCACTCATTACTCGTCTGTTTCAGAAACCTCATCCTAATGTGCAGGAATGAGGGTGTCAAAGTCAGAAACTTTACAAGGAGTGCTGGCTTTGGCATTATTTTGAATGTGTGCATCAAGGGAGTCAGTTACTTGAAGTTTCCTGGCCTGTCAGACCACTTAGTCTTTCACTTTTGGTGAATTTATGTGGGAAAGTTCTTGATTGCTGTGATATTTTTTCTTCTGGTGTGTATGGTGCTGAACTCATCTGCTGTAATTTTTGGACAGAAGTGAAGGTCAAAAGATAGTTGCAGAGAAGTGATGGCTCTGAAGGAGTCATGTCACTCTTGGGACAAACTAATGATGACCCTGCAGGGAAGAGGTTTCACTGACTTGGCAGAAGAGATCTTTATTTCCCAAAAGAGTGAGAAGCCAGGCATGACCTATTCTTGTGATGAAATACATCTGCTCCAGAAGCTGAAGAACCTGCTAAGAGCTGCCATCTTTCAGTACAGCTGTGCGTGTCTTTGCAAACAGCCAGACCAAACTTTAACAACTAGTCTTGGAAGTTATTTTCTATGGAAGAAAACAAAAAGATTCACTGAGACACCTGACCCTGAAGGTCACAGGATGAAGATGTCCAGAATAGTCACAGTTCAGGACTCATAAACACTCATATCAGTGCATAAGGAGAGAATTAAACTGATTGAAAATCTGGAGTCAGAAAAAAACTGCCTGGACACGCAGGCAGAGCCTCTCCTTTTGTGCAGCCAGGCTGTCTGCTGATGGTGAATAGGTATGTGCCACTTAATCTGCTTCTTCCAGGTGGTACGAAGACACTGGTGCTAAAGCTGACTCATGACTTTTCGTGATTGAAGATGAGAAACAGAGAGTAAACAAAGATGAAAGGAAAAAGGAAATGGAATGAAGATGTTAGCTATGCAGATAGTACAGAATGTGAGTTTTCAAAACCATTTGAACAGAAAGGACTAAAACGTCAGCGGAGAAATGGAGGCCCTGGTGCTGGAGAGATCACATTTTATTTTACAGCCTCCTGCATAGAGAGAGTAATCAATTGTTAGGAAGATCCTGCTATGGAGCTGAGTCCTCTCCCTCCCCTCTGTGGCTGTGGCTGTGACTGATTACCTCTGTCAGACTTCTCCATGCCTTTCAGTCTGAGCTCTCACCTCCTACCGACAGACTGATGGACAAGCAAATGTGACCATGCTCTGTGGAGGAGCACCCAGGGAGAGTGTGTGTCTCAGTGCAGAGCTGGGTCAGATACCTGCACCACCTCCTGCTCAGGCCCTGCCCATCATGGCTCAGCAGGTGCCATAATAAGCAATAGCTGATTCGTTTCTGTGCCTTGGGTCTTGTGCACAACACATCCAAGCGTCAATAGAGCACCTTTGAAAGGAGCAGGGACACCAGTGTAGGTTCTCAGCTGCATTCCACCACTCTCATAGAAGTCCTTTCTGGCTGGAGGGAGCAGAGGATATCAGGTGCCATGGGACACAAAGATTAGATTTTTCAGGTAAGGTCAGGGATCCACCTGCTTTCCTTGGTCTCCAGTCCCTGGGCGGCTGCAGTGTGGCAGGAGGAGCAGTGGGTACCTTCCCAGGTACCATTCCAATATGCCTCGCAGAGCCCAATGCTGAACAGCATCAGGCAACTTGAGTCTGGAGCACTAGGCACAAAGGAGGCGGCAGTCCTTCCCGTTCAGGTTCCTGTGCAAGTGTAATTCTTTCTCACTCTTTCCAAGTCAGACAGTGTCCTGCTCCCAGTCTGCTTGTCGTCAGCCCAGACTGGAACATCTTGAGGGAGGACTTTCTCCCCATGTTGCATGTGGCCACAGCAAGAAGCTCCTGCCCTTGACACATATTTGCCAGGGAGCCTGCTGCCTGCATTGCTCTGGGGATGTGATGTGCTTCGCTGCTTACAGCCCTCTGCGGATCCAGCCTGCCCAGATTGCTTTGCGGTACTTCTGCTGCTGAGATCTGGCTGATACAACTGGGTACAAGGAGATCAGATTTTATGAGGGAGAGACTTCTGCCAACACCTCCTCCAGCTCTACGAACAGCCGTGGCAGGACAGAGGTTTGCTGCCCATGAGAAGGACTGCAGGCTCACAAGAAGATTCTCCATCCAGGATGCAGAGTGGGTGTACATCCCACCAGCTTGTGTCAGAAGGGCAGGAAGAAGTAACACCAACCGCTTGGAGCTGTTGGTTTGAGATCAAAGGAGAAAGGGGAAACAGAGACTCCTGTTCTCCCTAGGCAGTGCTCACCCCGGGCATAATGCAGAGGAATTTACAACCTCCTTCTTTTGCTGGGTGATAGTCAGGGACCTGCATCTTAATCTACTCGGAACAACTCCTCATGCACTTGTGCTCATCTTGGTGAGAGTCTGGTGTGGAAGTGAGGTGTGCTTCAGTTCATAAGTGGAACAAAACTGGAAGGTATCATCCAAGAGGGAAGTTCAGGAGCGTTCAGACCCCTCCGTATTCCACAGGCTGAGCACCTGAGTTCACATCTGGAGTTGCAACACAGTTGCTGAAGCAAGGAAGTATCTGCAGGAGAACTGCAATATCCCCTTTCCATCGCTGGGGCTGTTCAGGAGGACTTGAGTCCGTCCTCTGCTAGAGCCATGGACAAGGAAAACAGATTCCCTGGTGAGACATGACTATGCTGTGCGGTGCTGACGGGCAAAATGAAACGTTCAGGCATTGCAGCTGCCATAAATACACACTGTTAGCTTTAGCACTTCCCTGAGCCATCCTGCCTCATGCATACAGCCCCATCTGAGGTCTTTTTATGACCACTCCTGGGCTTTCCAAATCAATTTGTCTTACTGACCAACCTTAAACAGTTAAGAAGCAATTGCACTAGTTTAAGGAAGGAAATGTTTTGATCTGCAGATGATATTTTCATAATGAAACTGACTTCATACCAGGGTATTTATGCGGGCTTGACTTTGCACTGTTATTCCTCCAGCACTGATCTCAAGGCGTTTCTCTGCACTCTGATCTCATTCAAGATTAAAGTCTACTGAAACATAAGAGCAAACGGAGTTTGAACATTAAACACTTGGTCTAAAATCCTGGTGGGTGATAAACTCCCCGCTGTGGTGTGAGAGGCTCTGAGATGCAGAAGCAACGCCTTCTGAGCCCGGGTCTTCTCCGCTTTTGCAGTGGGGTGTCACTTTCTGCTTCTGCAGCTACATGGAGGCAGTTTGGAGTGTTTTCATCCACATGGCCCTCATCCTCTATGAACATGGTGTTTGATCAGAAGTGTACTTCTGGGAGAAAGAACTACCAGGTTTCATATCCTTTCTCTAGCAAGATTTTTGCTAGGTTTTAGATGAGCAGAGGTGCAGAGTGTTTGGCTGTATGTTGGTCATGATGGGGCTGGCTATTGCAGACAGAACATCAACAGCAATGATGGGTTGAGCTAAACAGCACTGGAAGTATAAACAGCACTGGAAATAACACCAAGATGTAGGTGGAAACAGGGCCTTTAGTGACCATAATACTTTGTGAACGCCTTGGCTTTACATGACCTCTTTAGGAACAGCTTGAACTCTTCACTGAAATTAAATTTTAAGATGGTTTAGGGGGATCATTCTAGTACGATCTCATGACATCAGATAAGTGAACTATCAGAGGAATGTTTCTCCAATAACTGCCTCTTTCTGAATTTAGAGAGTAAAATAACTATATTTTGAAGATATCCCATGTATTTTACTGCTGAGGAGAGTATTCTGACACTGTGATAGGCTGCAGCCTGTGAAAACCACCTCAGATAGCCTGAGTACAAAAGGCAACTTGTAGCTTTAGTATCATTTAGTACTTCTGCAGCACTTGCAGATTCCCTGGCCCTTCAGCAGCATTAGCTAGGCTTCCCAGCGTCCCAAGGAAGTCGTATCTGAGTACCATTTCGCAGCTGGTAGCTTAGGCTCAGAATCAACAGCTTGCCAAGGCTTACACTGTGAGTCAGGGGCAATAACACCTATCTTCCACTTCAGTCTCTATGCTTGAACCTACTGACCCTTGCTTCCTCCAGGCAGATTCAGCAACCTGAGATGTAAAGCATCATGGCTAGGAGAGCTCACTGTGATCTCTGCAAATCCTCCACTGGTGCATCAACCACAAAGAACAGTGCTAAGGGCATGCATGACATTGGCCAAGGTCTGCAAAGTCTCACCACTCCAGTGCAGTTTTGATGTCTTAGAAACCCAAATCCAGCCAGCAACCTGTGTGTTCCCTCTTCAGAGCCCTAACTGGGCTTCCATGGCTGGGTGTCCACATGAGCATTTGCTGGGAAATGGGTTGTGTAGAAGTCTTACATGGAAGGCTGCTCTTGCCAAATAAGAGTTGGCCAGCTGGTGTTGTATAACTGGAGTGAAAAGCTGTTTCCTCAGTACATGCACCAGTTTGAACCTTACTCCAAGCCACATAGCACTGTGTTGGAGAGGAGCTGTTCAGTGCGAGCTCTGTGTGAGAGCTCAGTCTCTTGCACTATTTACAAGAGATGGCACTTCTCAGTCTTCTGAGATATCAAAGCGTTTTCTTGCAAATGACACAGGAAAGAGAAGCTCTGTAAATGCTGTGTTGGTGCTCCCCTGCAGAGAGAGCTCTCTCAGTTTTGTCTATGGGAGCCTTTGGATCGCCACAAGAGATGGTGGATCGCTAGGATCACTGAAGGATCACTAGGGCAGAAGTGAGAACAGACCACAGAACTGTGGTGAGTGACTTGTGGGGCAGCAGTCAGTCCTGGAGCCTTGTTGGTACAAGCTGTCCCTTTTTCCTTCTATTCATGGTAGAGGCAAAAAAGTGCAAACAAAACCAGAAAGGGAAAGGATTATAAAGTTAGGAAGCTGTGACTTCTCCATCTGTATGAGAAGGAAGCTCTTTGCTCATATTTGTGTGAATGATCTCAGACCTACTGCACAGGCTAGTGGCATGTAGAAAATTGCTCTGTGTCATTTCTTCCCTTGGCACAGCTTGTGCCAAGTACCCTTCTGTGTATAAGTGTTGTAATCCCCCCAACCCAGTCATGCTAACCCCTGCTGTTGTCGTCATCATCCCCTTCCTACACGTTGCCCCTTAAAATTCTGTGTCTCCATTTTTCTCTCCTCCTTCCTTTCTCCCCCGTCAGTGGAGAGCTGAGGACTCCGTCGACCACGTAAGTACCACTTGTGTGTATTCCAGGTTGGAAAAGAGGGATTTGGTAAATCGATTTGTGAATTTTGTAGACACGGTGCTGTCAAAACATCCCTTTCACTCCCTTAATGAGGCTGGAGAGTTACATTGTGAAACCTTCCACAAGCAGCAAATCCAGAGAAAATTGGCATTTCGATTGCTGCTAAATGCAGAAAAGCAATTGACATTTCCTATAATCTGTATTTCCAGTTTGTTGCAGTGCAGTTTTAGGCAGGCTCAAGTGATCTACTTGGGAGGTGCATCCTACTTTCTGCAGGAGCTGGCCCAGAGAATTAAATTATAAAATTAGATATATAATCTTTAAAACTCATCGATTGTGGTCCTGGCAAATAACCTACACTCTTAACCACGACCTTTGGCTGAAACACAGACAGTAATAAGAAAACAATCACACTTAAACAGTTAAATCCAATTTTTCCCACATAATTTTGAAATATAAATTTGGAGGAACAAACTAGAAAATGACCTTTTTAGAGTCAGCAATTCAATTACATGCCCTACTGTGAGCTTCCCCAGCACGATACATTTCTCCTCCTGCCTCATATGGAGGATTCTTGCTTGGATTGGCTTTGTCGTGACAGCGCTGTGTTTACATTCTGCAATCAGACCTTCTTTCATCCATCCCTCATCTCTCTCCCCTCCTCCCAGCTCGCTTGCTTTGCTCTTGGTGGCATGCTTTTGCGTGAGAATTTCTCTTTGCATGGATTTGGGAGGAGTGAGCTCTCTTGGGATGTTCAGAATCTGCAGGTTTTGTGTGAGTGCTTCCCCCGTGGGTCCATTGGCACCGATCGGACTGCGTGTCCACTCATCCGCACACATGATCTGCTGCAGGGGTGGAGTTGGGATTGAACTCTGGTTCACACGGTGATTTTGGTGGGGTTCTTGTTGGTGCTTGTTGATTTTTCTTTGGGCTGGCTGGTTCCGCAATGGTAACACGGTGATTTTCATGAGTAAGCCGGGGCAGGAAACCTGAACCAGCAGCACTGACTGGAAATCAGCAGGTTTAATAACGTGGGTGTCGGTGTGAATGAGTGATGGGTGACCGCTTGTGCTCTGAGAACAACTGTGGGTGCCCCTCATAGCCCCAAAGCTGGCAGGGATCCACCAGGCAGATACTGGACCCGTGGAGCAGCCTGTAATAGTGTTTGTCTGCCTGTTCTCAGTGACTCCAGTGCAACCCTCTCCATCTCTGCTCTTCTCCTTGTCTGAAAGTGTGAATAACCAACTTGGAGTATGCTTCTCCAAAAGCTTCTCCAGCTCCCAATCCAGCTAAGTTGTCTCTTGCTTCATGACCTGATGGGTTTCTAGTGCCAACGGCCCTGGTCCCTTTCACAGCACCTGCAGATGAACATAGCTCAGGGGTACTTGGCCTGATCTAGCAGAGAGCTACTGGGAGCTGCTGAGCTCGCTGTGCTTGCTCATTTGCAGGCCTGGCCAGCCAGGCTTGGCACCAGTCATGTTGCTGCTGCAGGCCAGAAGGGAGGAGCAGTACTCCCTTCTTTGATCTCAAATTGAAGTGCAGAGCCATGCCTTCCTCCTGCCCAGAGGAAGCCAGAGCATGCAAGGGTGCCAGCACCCTGCCAAGTCCATCCTCCTCCCAGACCTCCCACAGTACAGGGTTTTCCCTCCAGGTCTTACCAACGCTTTGCACTGACCTCATTCCATTCCTGCAAGGCCTTGGCTGGTTCAGAGGGTGAACACGAAGCTGTGGCACTGCAGGTGCTCTCTGCCTGGGGCCTCCGCCCCTGTATTGCCTCTCGGTGCTCTTCACTGCTCTGCTGCAAGAGACAACTTTAAAAATCCCCTAAGTAGCCCCCAAGAGATCTCTGCAGCCAGCTGAACTGGCTTTTACTCTGGTTCACAGTTCCACAGTCCTCTTGCTCAGGCTTGCTGTGGCAGGGTGGCTCTGGCTTCGCACAGGACCACCTCTGCCACAGATCTCCCTCTTGGCAGAAGCTATGGGAGAGCAGAACTGCTGCCACAGGTTACTGATGGGTCCCTGGAAAAGCCAAGTGTTAGAGACAGGGTCTGAAATGAGTGCTGGAGTGGCAGTGGCTAGTGTTTGCTGGCTCTGTGCGAAATGTGAGCTGGAGTGCAATTCATGAATGTGAGCCAACAAGTGTGTCAGACCATTGTTGGTGGAGATGCTGATCCCAGTGCCCTCCTTTTACTCACTGCAGTATTTGCTCTTCTTCTTTGCCTCTTCTCCACCTCGTGGATGTGTTCCCAGGAGACAGTCATTGGAGGTCTGCTGCCGGAAACCACCTACTCCGTTACAGTTGCTGCCTACACCACCAAAGGAGACGGTGCCCGCAGCAAGCCAAAAGTCATCACCACCACAGGGGCAGGTGAGTGTGGGGAGCAGATGCCACAGCCTCTTAGAGGTGGTGGTAAAACCTCCCAGGAGGTGCGTGGGGACTGTGGCCAAGGCACCTATACAGAAGGAAGTGAGAGGGCTGGAGACACTGCAGAGGTACAGACTCTTACCATCTCCAGCCCTTACTTACAGGCTTTGCCACTGGAACATCTGAGCCAAGTGCAACAAACAGATGGACAGACACTGCCAGGGCCCATGAGAGAGGAATGAAATTCATGGGTCTAAGCTCATCTGCGTAGTCCAGAGACCGGGGAAGCGGAAGCCTGAAAGTCCAGGCCCTCCCTCAGCTTTGGAGTCATGGTCTGTGCTCACCTGGTTCCCATAGGCGAGTGCAGTTTCTCGCTTCCTGCAATGACAGCAGTGCCACCCGGGATAGCCCCCTGGCGCTCAGAGGTCCTTCTCAGCTCCCTCTCAGCCATTGCTACTGCTGCATCCTAGAGCCACCTTGCTGAACCCTGCTGCTCCTAGAGCCATGATAGAATCTGGAATGCAACAGATCCTGCCATAGGAGTGCTGCGCAAATGATTTCTGGGTCCTGGTGATTCCAGCTGATTCAGTTCTGCTATCTCAGTAGAGACTCGTACCCGATGCCCAGTACAATACAGGAGCCTCAGCCTGGAGCAGGGGCACCCAGGAGTTCATCAGGCGCTTTCCTCTGGATGCAGTCAAGCTTGCCTTTGGTGGTGGCACCAACTAGTTGACAATGCCTTGTCCTCGATTTCCACTCAGAAATCAGACCTGTGCTACAACTAATAATCCTCCTGCTTCCTCACACCAGCCACAGGAACAGTATTTACCACTTGTTATTACGGGAATGCGGCTTGTGCAAACCGAGAGTGTTTGTTCCTGGTGCTTTTAAACAAGGAACAGCTTGCCATCTCCGTGCTGCATATGGGGAGCGCCAGAGGTAGTTTCCACTGTCACAGTCTCAAATGCTGTCTCCCTTGTGTCTTGCCGTGACGTGTGCTCTGTTCGTCAAATTGCTACAGCTGTCCTATAAACAGGAAAAGCTTCCTAAACATCCCAGCGTTGCACTGTAAGCCACAGTGGGTTTTCCCGTGTAATGATGCACACTTAAAGTTAATATTTGAAATCAGCTTTGAAAGTTATGTGTCCCTTAATGCTGGCTGCTGTTAGCCATGGCATAATGAGTGCAAGGAGGACAGAGCTGGCAGTCAAAATGTAATTGTATGTCTTAAACACCTACAAAAACACCCCCAGAGCTGCCTTTGCACAGGCTAGCCTGCTGGCTTGACCTCAGAGGGGAGTGTTGGCATCGCCCTCTGATGGCAAACTCGGGGTATGATTCTGTCAAGTATATTTTGCGCTCTTCTGTGGGCTCCTATGCTTCAAAAATGTGCAAGAATGTTTAACTAGGGTTGGCTACAATCCTGTTTACTTTTCGTGTCAACGTCCCCATCCCTTTAATTCTGAGTGTCAGCCCTATCAGTTGATTTATTTACAAATCCGAGCTGATGTGAAGATGCATCCATTGTTTAACTGACGGAGGGAGACAAAGGTATTAAACCATCAATTTAAAACCATCAGTTCCTAACCAGTGGCGGCAACTCCCCTTGACTTATACAGCATAAGCAAAATCCCGTGGAACACTTGTGTTCACGTCTCACATCGACACTGACGTCATAAATCTGCTCATCAGCTATACCAAAATCTATTCTGATGGCAAGCAGCCTGCTCAGCTCTGCTCACTGGCTCTGCAGATGGTAAAAAACTGCAAGGTTTCTGGATGAATTTGCCTCCAGACAGATCGGGGTGCTGGACTCGGGCTGCTGTGTCTGTTGTGGTACAGTGCACCAGGGACAGAGTGGCCTGGTGCTGTGCACTGGCTGGAGTGTCTGAAGACCACTGATTGGGAGGACGGGATTCAGATCTTCTGAGATAAATATGATGCTTTGAGGTGCCTTAAACGTTTCCTGTAAAAGGGGATGAATTTTGGGGCAGGATATGGCTGAATTTATTCTGTTTAGATGACAGCGCATGGGAAAATGGCAGCTGAGGGCTGGCTGGCTCCAGCTTCCCTCACCACTGGATTAGGGCCAGTCTGCTTCTATCCCTGTCAATTGTGTATCATCCTCTTCACCTTGTTATCTGAACTTTCCCACTTTCCTCAATCCTCACGGACTGAGCGGCATGGAAGCGGTCCTTCCTTCCCTTCCTCCCAGGCAATAGATGGTCATTGTGTGTTTATGTTGCAGTCCCGGGGAAGCCCACCATGATGATTAGCACGACAGCAATGAACACAGCCCTCATCCAGTGGCACCCACCCAAGGAGATGGTAGGGGAGCTACTGGGTTACCGGCTGCAGTACAGACGTCTTGATGAGGAAAAGATGAACACGATAGACTTCGGGAAGAGAGACCATCACTACACTGTGACCAACCTGCACAAGGGGGCCACATACCTCTTCAGATTGTCTGCCAAGAACAGAGCTGGCCCAGGAGAAGAGTTTGAGAAGGAGATCACTACTGCAGAAGATGTGCCAAGTGGCTTCCCACAGAACCTGCGTGTGGTGGGTCTCACCACTTCCACCACAGAAGTTGCATGGGAGCCCCCAGTCCTGGCAGAAAGAAACGGCAAGATTGTCAACTACACAGTGGTATACAGGGACATAAATAGCCAACAGGACCTGGTTAACATCACCAAGGACACAAGTATAACTTTGACGAATCTGAAGCCAGATACCACTTACGACATCAAAGTGAGGGCTCGCACCAGTAAGGGGGCTGGGCCACTCAGCCCCAGCATCCAGTCCCGGACCATGCCTGTTGAGCAAGGTAAGTGCCCCCTAACAACAAACTCTGCCTCCAGGACAGGGACCTTTGCTTCGGTTCATGAGGCTACGCTCTCCTTTGCTCTGACTAATGAGATCGGGTACTGTCTGGCTCCTCAATCTAAAACTCAGTTCAGTGAAAGGAGACTCAGTGACAGTTTCCTAAAGTTGCCATTCAAGGGGAGAGGGGCGTTGCTGGTAGCTTAAATGCCTTTCTTACTCCACAGGCACACTTTGATGTTTTATCTGTACATGAAAGGCTCTTCCTTCAACTGGAGCGGGTGGCTGGGTAGGATCATCTGCAGATCCAGTACCTGAGCACTACTGTTCTTTGATAGTGACAAAGGGCCAAGAGTGTGTGAGTAGAGCGGGGAGAGAGGAGGGCTGCAGTTCAGCCTACAGCTTCCTTTCTGTGATGCTGGGAAGTGTAGTCAAAAAGCAAATCTTCACTGAAGACTGGAGACTTGGTAAAAGGCTGCTGCTCTTTTCTCCTCATCTCTCACTTCTCTGCTGTGGCTGAACTCTCTGACCTCTGCTGCTGAGTTAGACAAAGAGAGACTTGGAGCCGAGCTGCTGCCTGGCTCCCTCCTGAATTGGCCTTCAATAGTGCTCAAATATCTTGTTTTTCATTTCAGTGTTTGCTAAGAACTTCCGTGTTAATGCCGTCATGAAAACTTCTGTGTTGTTGAGCTGGGAAGTGCCTGACTCCTACAAATCTACAGTGCCTTTTAAGGTAAGGGGGGACAAAGAGAGCAGGAAGCTTTGCCTGAGGCAGTGAGCAGGACAGTGAAAAGCAGCATCCTGAGCTGCCACGTGATGTTTTTAGACCATCAGACGAGAGATGAGCAGAGCAGGATCATGCTGCACGCTGGCCAGGGGTCTTGTGGAGCTCAGATCTCCAAGCCCAGGTTAGGTAGATGCTCTTGCTTTTGAGCACCTGTGCATGAACCATGGCATGTGGTAGAGTATACTGCTGCTTGCTTTCCTTCCTATCACTCTTCTTAGACCTGAAGGTGATGTAGATTGATTTCTTTCTGGTTTGATCAGTTGTGGAATAGCCTGTAAGCACTTGGCTCATGGTAGCAAAACAGGAGTGAATGACGTTGGCTGAAGCACCAACAGAAAGAAGGCATGTGCTGTGCAGAGACAGTCAGAGAGTGGGGATGTCTCAGGGATCATAATCCATATTTTGAAGGGAAATGGAAGCTAGTCTGCCACCCCAAGTCACTGATTCTTTTCTCATGATTGTTTGCGGTGTACATTGACACAGTCCCAATCAGTGCTCTTCCACCAGCTTTCTCAAGTATCTTGTTAGCTGGTATCACTCAGCTGGGACCCATCAGTCAGGCTGGTCACTGCAACTCAGTGACACTTGTTACACAAGGTTTAACTTGGAGTTAAGAGGTCAGCAGGACATAGTAGTCAGAAAATGAGCCAGTGAATCAAACTGAGAATGCCTGCTTCAAACTAAGAATGACTCAGCACGTGCAGAGGCACATGGATTGCTTTTGTGGGTTTCTTCAGAGCATCAGCGCAGATGCATAATCTCAGGGAGTGATGGAGAAAAGCATCATTGCCCTTCCAGAAGGTGTTACAGGTATGAGCAGCATGAGTCGTGTCAGTGCAGAGGGAACTCTGCTGTTCCTGCAGAAGTGGCTGCTGCTCTTTTCTCCCGGGTGTAATTCTGGATGTAGCAGGCTGCAGATGACCCTGACGACCCATCTTCCTGCTCTTCCTTGTCACCCAGCACATATCACTGATGTGAGTAAAAGAAAAGTGTGTGGTGGAAATTTCAGCAGATCTCAGTGCAACTTCTCTTCTTTAAGAAACCAATATGTAGCATTGCTAAGGATAATCTTCCACCTAGTCTGAGCAACTGGCTGCTGCCTCTTCAGAGGTGACTGGAGTGGAAGCAGTGTGACTTGCCTTCTTCCTTGTGCATGAATAGCCAGGTGGGCTCAAATGCAAGGCCTGCATGAACCATTGAAGATCCATGGCCAAGGAAATGAGGGCGAGGTCTGTGTCTACATCAAAGTGTGTGAGCACCTCTCCTTCCTTGTAACTAACACTTCTTATTTAAATCCTGAAGCTGAATTACCATGATCAATAGCTGGCACTTGTTAACATGCAGAGTTCAGCTCAAGTAGACAAGGCTTTTGTAAAGATCTTGCAGTATTCAAAGCTTTGCAAGATGTAGGGTGCATTAGGATCACTGTTCAGATATCTGGCCGCAAGGAACTTCTCAGTGCCCTGTTATTTTGCACTTTGATGAAGGACCAGTTCGCTTCATCTTCCCTTACTGTTGTGGCACAAAATCCATGTCTCTGCCTGACAGTGCAGTGCTAGAAAGGGACAGAATGACCTTTGGAGCATTACTGTCACGTAAGGATGGTAGAGCGGTTGGAGGTGGCAAGGATGCTGATGCCTTGCTGTAGCTAGGATTGCTTACACAGAGGGTGACTCAGGGTTTGCTCCTGCTGCGGGTTAACCCTCAGATGACACAGGAGCAGATGGCATTAGCCACTCGCTAAATGAAGAGCAGTCATGCAAATGAGAGCGTTACAAGGATATTTCTCTCGTCTTCTTTCTATTAATATTCCGAGGCTTGCAGGCACACGTGATTCAATGCCAGGAGCTAAGAAGGTCAGCTCCAGGTTGTTGATTGTACTGCTCAAAAGAAATCCTTAACCTTCAGGATTTTGTATTTTTATAAACAAAGTTCACCTCTCTCCTCTAATTCAGGCACATGGGATGCTGATGCCAGAGCCTAATACTGTAACTAGCATAGCAGATAAATCTCCATGGGAACAATTAGTATTATCTACACTTGATAAACAGTCTCATGCTAAATCTATGTCCCAAAGGGTGTCATATTCTACTTTAACAGATTTAATTAAAGTAGATATTGTTCTGACAATGGGTAGTGAGGCACAGGCAAGACAGGTGCTTTTTTTTTTGTATATGTATATAGGGGGTGAACTGAGACCTTAGGAAGTTTCATTGATAGCAAATCAATAACGAAGGTTTCAGTTTCCTTCAGAGAATTTTCAGTTTCTTCTGATCTAGAAGATAAATTCCTTGTAAAATGTTGTCCAGCAGTTGTGGTAGAGCAGAGGCACTCTTCCTTTTCTATTCCAGTTCTGCAGCTGTTCTGCAGCTTTCATGGAAGTGCAAGATAGATTTAACCTGCTTCTTGGGGAAACTGCACTTTCCTGGTACTCATTCTTCAACTGAAGAGCAGGACAGAGGGTATATTGGTTAAAGGCAGCATCACAAGGTATTCTACAGATGGGGAGAAGGAACAGCATCTTTGGACAATTATTTTGATACCGATTCAGAAATAACCCTTGAGAATGCTGGGCAGTTCTTCCTCAGAGTGTGTCCTGTGGAAGATGGTAATTACTCCTGCCTGCAGAAGAGACAGCATCGTCTACTTCTCCATCGGGTCATTCCAGTGCAACATTTCCAGTGTTGCACACTGTGTTTTCATCTTTTAGTTCAATACATTCCTTACTGCCTTGTAATCAAGCAGCAGACCTTCAACAGTGACATTTGGACCCACCTAGCTTTGCAAATCTTCTCTTGTGGGTAAGAGCAGCACAAATGACATTTTACAGCAATCCATGGACTAGTCAGCAATGTTTGGCAGTTCAGAGCCCTTGGGCCAAACTTGCTGCTGACTTAAGTGGTTACCAGTGGGCCATGATGCACCCTCTTAATAGCATTCCTGCTTGAGCTCCCGGGCACCTTCAGCTGCACATGAATGACTGTTTCCGAGCCCTTACATTATTCTAAGGTTGTGTAGAGACCTTAACTAATGGTGCATGACATTTGAGAAGACAATGTGTTGTGGCAGGTAAAGGAACGCACAACTGCTACAGCAACAGTGAAAAGTAGAGGGGTGGTGGAGAATGCTTCAGGAAAGCATTGCAAATACCAATTTCACTGTCTTTGAACAAAAAATTCTGTGCACGGCTGTAAAGCCATCATCTGATGTCAGGACTCAACTAGAGACTGTGTTCTGGCCAGTTCTAGTGCAGAGCAGGCAAGGAACTGACCTGAATTGCCTAATCATCTCTTCTGCCTCCTCTTGCTCCACAAGAACAGCTATGTCCCCAGTAGATGCTTCATCTGCAGGCAGTTGGTGGGAGTTCATAGGGTACATACAGAAGCGGTTGGTGATAGCTTTATTAGGGAATTCATAACAAGAAATCTCATCTGAGCAGAATCTGAACTCTCTGTGGGCTTTGCATCCTTCTAGCATAACTCTTAATGTTGGAAGTTTGGCTTTGTTCGAGTCCGTGTTGGAGCACGTGAGTAGAGGCCTCACTGCTCCCCCCCAAGACACCCTCTGACTTGCTCTCATCCAGTACTGTTTCAGTATTGTGAAGACTGAAGCATGTCAGCAAACGAGACTGATTGCATCTCTCCTCCATTGCTGGCTCCTCATCGCTTCTCTGTTACCTGCTGAGAGTCTCTTCTCAGTTGCAAAAGAGCTCAGCTCTTCCTATCCTGAGCTCCCCGCCAAGTGACCTGAGGAGGATTTGGAGCGTGCTGTTTGGAAAAGGCAAAAGCAGAGCTGTAGGTTCCAGGCCTAGCCTGGTCCTTCAGATCTCTTTCCAGGGCCTTCTTCCTCTTCCCAGCTCCAGCACTAAATACTAGAGCAGTGCTAATCAGCTGCCCTTTTGCCAGCGACCCAGCAGCTTTCTTCAGATTTCTGCTGCCTGCTGAAAAGATGACGTGGAAGGAAAGTTTGGTCTCTCCTTTGTGGCTTGTGTCACCCTGAATGGTGGGCTCAGCTGGTGAGAAATCTGGTTTGCTTCAAGTAATTCTTCTTCCACAGAACTGTCTGCTTCATCTCGAGGCTGCAGTTGGAAAGAGCACATTTTACTCTGTAGTCTGCCTGTAGCATGTAATAGCTGACATAGCTTGACATGCTCCAGCTCTGCCATTGCCAGTTTTTGGCATGCTGTGTCTCTGTACCACTACTGAGTCCAGCACTTGCTCACCGTACTGGACAGTCGCCCAGTGGACGGAAGCATGCTGGTTTATCACAGCTGAGGCACAACCTCTGGTCTCTCTCGTTCTCTACACACCATTTGTCTCTGTCTCCAGGAACTGTTTGAGTTTCTGGCTTTGCAGAGGCAGCACACAAGGTTTTGGGGTGCAAGAGTTGTTCCAGCAAGAGCAGGATCAAGGTTCCCAGGGCAGACAGGCTGTTTGATACAGCTACTACAGATGGCTGCTCTGGGAGAGATGGGGGTCCTGTGTATCTGCAACAGGGCGCTGAGAAAGTGTTGTGTGAGTGGCCAGTGGTCCTGAGGGGTGAAGCTGGGGCTGGGGCAGTCTGTCGCAGACCACCAGTAGCCCCTCACTGCCCTGCCCTGCCCTGCCCATCAGCCCTTCAATGCAAGAACAGCAGGAAAAGGCAGCTCGAGCTCCTGCCCATAGCAGCCACAGCACGAGCATCTGTTGTCATGGCAACGGGGTGTCACACCTGCAGAGCCACTGTTTCGGGTACCAATTTGTGAGCCCTGTGCAGGATTTGTCAGATCATCAGTGAGGTGTGTAACCCCCCCAGGTCACCTTGCTGGGAGGGGGACGCTCTGCATTAACCGTTCAGTCAGACATCAGCTGGTAGACAGAGGAGTGACACTTGTGTAAAGCAGACAGGATTTTACACCAAAAGCATATTGTGTGTTGTAGTGTCTTGAGACGAGAAACAAAGACCCATTTGTCTCCATGTGAGGGCAAAGCACAGCCATCTGGATTCCTCACCCAAAATGGCACTGAAAAGCAGTGCATGTGGCACCACCAGCCTCAACACTGGTGTTGGTTACCTGGGCTTTGCTGAGGTGACCCCTTCTTTGCCCCACCACTGTGAGGCACAGGGAGTAGAGCTCAAATCTCTGCTAGAGGTTGCTCTTCTTTATAACTAAAGATTTATGGCTGTTTACGAAGCTCAGAGTAGCTGAACCACCTGAGGGAGGGCCCAGAGCCAAATTGTCATCTCTAACGCTGCTATTTTGAGTGTGAGTTTTCAGCAGCAGCTGTCGGCTGCATGACTCTGTCGTTTTCCCATTTCAGATCCTCTACAATAGCCAGAGTGTGGAGGTGGACGGCCACTCAATGAAGAAACTCATAAGTGACCTCCAGCCAGACACGGACTATTCTTTTGTGCTAATGAACCGTGGGAGCAGTGCTGGGGGGCTCCAGCACCTCGTCTCGATCCGCACCGCCCCTGATGTCTTGCAAAGCAAACCTATCGCCACGAACAAGTACATACAGGAAGGAAAATTCACGCTCACCCTTCCCAAAGTCCAGACCTCTGTGCCAGTTAGGTAGGTGCTGTGCCTAGGTGGAGAAGACAGGGTGGGAATCTAGAGAAGGGGAAGAAGACAGGGCAGACCTCTTCCAAACTGTGGCTATTGTAACCTGGGAGTGAATTTCTGAGCAGGCTCCAGTATAGAGTCAGATTGTTTACTCACAACACAGGATCACGCTGCTGGCTCTTCCTGAGCAAATATTTATGTGCAGCAAAATTAAGACAATTCTCTGACAGTTTGCCCTCACCCTGGTGGGTATACTCCAGATGCTACCAGCAAAAATACAGTTGAGGATCAGGAAGGACTTTCTCTGACACTGTATAATATCCTTTAAATAAATAATGCCTAAAGCCTCAAGGAGATTAAAAGAGGCGAGTTTGTGGAAGCCTTATTCGTTACTGTGGTATCCTTGTGCTGAAGCACAATTCCCCCAGGGTTCTTGCTACAATCCGATTATATAAATGTCCTTCTCATAGCTCCTACACCACCCTCTGGAGCACAGTCTGTAGACCTTCATTAACCTAATGAGTGCTAACAGGAGCATTGTCTTCTCTGGTACAGATGGAAAACCCGCCTCTTCCTTACTGAACCCTTTTACAGCTTAGAGGGCAGGGAAAGGAGCAGGCTGTCCTTGGGAGGCATATGGCACATGTTGTTCAGTGACCTGCCAGAGAGGTTACTCCTGGATGCATTGTTTGTGCTTTCCTTCCTTGCCAGGTGGTACTACATCGTGGTTGTGCCAGCAGATCAGAGCACCACCAGCCCAACTGCTCGGTGGCGGACACCTGATGACATGGAGCTGGACCAGGTAGGACTCTGTAGCAGCTACTGTGGTGGAAGTGGGTCCAAGGTGGCCCAGCACGCTTTGTCCATACCTCCTGTCATCCAATTCAGCAACATAGGTGTAGGCTCTAAATCAGAGACAAGGAGATATGGGTGCACATTCAGTCTTTACTGGCTGGTGACAGCATGTAGCAAGGAGGATGAAGTCAAGCAAGAGAGGAGCCACCTCCCACACTTGATGGTCTCACACCTCTTACCAGGACAGATGTTGTCTCTGTTTGAGCACTCTTTGTAGCCTTTTTCACCAGAGGCAAATGTACTGAGTTTGAATAGGAGAGAAAGGTAGTTCTTTCAGTTTATTAACCTGTTCTATCAAGAGACTTTCCTGTTTGAATGAGACCTAAGCCTGCAGTTTGGGTAAAGAATTCACTCTGGCGTCTAACAGAGCCTGCAAAGTGTCCTTTACGCTTGCTTGTTAAAAGCTTTCAGCATTTGCCAGCCTGTTTACCTCAAGATGGAGTTTGTTCTGTGCAGGAGTCCTTCAACACTAGTAGCACATTACAAGTGCAGGTGTCAGGAGAGTCCCATACAAGGGTTTTGTGGGCTCTTTCTTCCCCCCACACACACCACCACCACCATATTAATAAGGATAAATTCCAGGAAGTCACACACAGAAGGAGAAGGGTCTGTTAAGAGAACAAAGTTGCAAAGTTGAAGCACTCAGAAATTCCAGAGTGTGAGGAGCTGTAAGTCAGCCCTTGCTTGTCATTGATTTTTAGTTAAATGTTTGCACAGTCTTTTCCATGGTGTCCCAGCTCATGGTGTTTATTGGTGAATCTGTTCTGCACATGAAGCATAACCGTGTGATGAAGAACCATCATGTGTAGGTCTCCTGCATCATTTTGTTGCAGATGTCACAAGAATAGAAGGCTAGGATCAGAAAGGACGGTTTGCTTTTGAGCTTCAGGTGGTTGAAAGCTATCAAGAGAACTGTTTTCTATCTCTGTTTCACCCAGCCCTGGGCAAATGATTTAAAACAAAGTTTTCATTAGCAGCCACTGCCTTACATGTTCTGCTTTTTTACAGGGCTCAGTTTGAGATTCCAGAGTCTCATTTGCAAAGCCCTGGCATCCCCAGCTGCAGAGAAAGTCAGTAGGAGCTCTGCAGGATATAGTCAGTGCTATAAAAAACCCCCTAAGTTTCCTTCAAAGACAAAACAAGCCGATGTCTTTTCAATTTGACATTCAAAATTAGTGGACATTTTTTGTGTTGGTGTCCCTGCGTCTCTGCTCTCCATCTGTAAAATTAGGATAATCACTTTCATCTCATCCTGTCTGGGTGTTTGGAAGATAAGATTGGTAATGTTTGTGAAGCACTTGTAATATTATAGTGATCAACACCATAGAAAAACCCACGAGGAAATTATTAATTTTGTCTTCAGAGCTGGATTTGAATAGTAAGCAATAAACAAGGCCTCGGGCTGCATAATGCAGAGCAGAAAACAAAATGTGGAATAGCTGCTCTTTGATTAAGCACTGTGTCCTGTGTATTGAGCTAAGCAGGGGAGGTGCAGAAAAGATAGTGTGTGACCAAGCAGTCAGGGATCACAACACAACTCACATACATAAGGCAGCTGAAATTAATTTTGTACCGACAACATTAATTCCCTAATTTTTCAGGATCTAGACTTTGCAAGCCCAGCATTCTTCTGAGGTGAAACCTTTCTGTGCATTTTGCATATAAGTAGCAGTAGCATCCAACAACCTCAGTCGCAAGGGAGCCCAGTTGTTTCATGCACACACAGGTGTGCTTTCTGGCCCTAGGAGCTCAGCTGCAATTGCAGCCAAGACACAAGATTGTCTTTGCACTTTTTCCTCTTGTAGTTACAAGGTTATTTGTGAAACTTGGATTTTTCAGTCCCTTTTTAATTTCTTTTTATTACTAATTTTTTTTCCCCTTATTTTTTTCTTATTTTGGTTTTACTGCAATCACAAGTTGTACCATTCCTAAACTGTTCCTACATGAGTATTCCTAAGAGGACACAGGTGGACTGTGGAGGGGAAGGAGCAAGGGATGCCTTACCCAGCTTTTCCTCCTCTGTGGAAGCAAGCTCAGCCCAGCAGCATGGCTTTGTGTGCATGTCAGTGTCCCCAGCCCCGCTGACATCCCCTGCCTGCCCTAACAATGCAGCAGTGATACATTCATGTTGAAATGTGTTTTGTGCCTCCTTCTTCATTTTAAATTAGAACTTCTGTTCCAAGGCCCACGTTCGTTTTTATTCATTAGAAAAACATCTTTAAACATCTGAGAGTCTTTCTTAGCAGTAATTGAATTTTTGTGTGTTTATAGCCTTTTTTAAGAATTTGTGGCTGACTATGAAATTCGCCATTTTTACTGTGAACATCTCATGAAATCTGTTACCATTCTGTGTGATTTACGCTAAGCTCTGCCTGCAACCCAGCAGCAGGTGAAACATCAAGGCACCGACAGAAAGGAAAGACACAGCAAATGTCAACTTTCCCTATACCCCAGCATTAGCTGTAATTCATGTCCACTGTCCATAGCGAGTGTGAGTTTCTGTCTAGACCAATATTTGGGCTCCAGGACGTGGCTCTGTTCCCTCGCAGCCCATCAAGATACATTAACTAGGGGTGATAGGCACAGCCAGGCTGTTACCAGCCCTGCCTTTCACTGTGTCCACATGCCTGGGCTTAGGACTCTCCCAAAGCTGAGACCCTGGTAGAGCTGCTTGCAGTAAGGGTTTGTAGACAGGAGCCTGAACAATGCCTAAAGAGGTAACACATCCCTCTGGTTTCTGGGTACCACCACATTCAAATCAACTCCAGTATCTTCTCCCTTGACTTCCACCCTGCTTGAGTCCTACATCTGGTAAGGTAACAGCCCAGGGCATTGTCACACTGGGAGAAGCAATAGTGATGCACCTTGTTTGTTCCCAGCTGCTGGAGGCCATAAGCCAAGGGAGTCAGAGCAGGCGCCAGCGACGCCAAGCAGACAGACTCAAGCCCTACATTGCTGCACAAGTGGATGTGCTGCCTGAGACCTTCACCCTGGGCGACGAGAAGAACTACAAAGGCTTCTACAACAAGCCTCTGTCTCAAGACCTGAGCTATCGCTGCTTTGTGCTGGCATCTCTAGAGGATGGAGACACGGTAAGGAATTTCTGCTGGGAAGTGCACAAGCCTTTCCTAGCAGAGCTGAGGTGGGTTCAGTGCAGGCAGAGTGAACAATCACCACAAGCCAGGATGATGGAATTTTCTCTGAAGAGAGGAGACAGAGGCTGTGTGGTTTAGTCTCAGCAAGCTGAGGTGGCTATGGGAGTTGACTTGATAGATGGTGTTTTTGGAGGGAAATGGCACGTATGTCTGACATAACAGATGGGAGTGGAGAGCAGCATCAGCACACACACTCTGCACAAGCTCAGTTGCTTGCTTGCTGGGCTGTGCCCAGAGCAGAGCTTGAATACATGGTTGGTATGGGATGGGTTCAAGTGAGTGACTGTGGAAAACAGCCCCTTGAAATCCCACTCTGCTGAGGGTCTGTAGTGCAAAGGGTGCTTCCCCTGCAAGCCTGACTTCACAGGCCATTCTCTGTCTAGAATCTCACTTCTGCCTGATGTCTAACCTACCTCCCATCACAGTGGGCTGGCAGCAGAGCAAAACTACACACTTGCCTGCTGCATAGGGGTTCTTGCTCCTATGTCTCTCCTTGCTATAGGTAAATGGGACCATGCCTTTATTGGCAGTGTGTCGCCAGGCACGCAGGGCCTGAGCACGTGAGAGGAAATGGAGCAGCTGATGCAATAAGCCAGGAGCAGCACAGCAAGACCTGTGCATCAGAGAGATGGATTGAGGGAATAATAGAGATGCACAGAGTCCTTTGGTTGGCATCCAAGGTGTGGCTTCCTTCCTTAGCCTCGTTCTCATTTGCTTGTAATGCCTCATTAGGGCTGGTCAAGTTCTTTATTACTCATCCAGCTCACATCTTCTTGTGGCAAGATGTGCACGCTGGTAAGGGAACTGTGACTGGGAGAGTCACAGATTAAGAGTGAGGTAAGGCAAAGGCCTTAAGATGTGCTATCCTGGCAATCCCTGTCAAGATGTGACAAGACTATTATCATCTCCTCTCTGGCACAGATCTGCCACAGCCCTCCAGTGAACAACCAGCCAGTGGAGTTAATGCCCCTGCTCCAAGAGACCACCATTCTGCATTCCCTGCTGCACTGCATCTGTTTTCGTTTGAATCATGAGGTGCTATGTCCGAGGCTGTGCACTATCTCTCCACTCAGCTTCTCTTAAATTGCTTGCTGTGTCTCCAGTGTCAGCAGGCAAGCATAACATTACCGTTCTTCAAAGGCAGAGGGGAGAGTGGTTGAAACACCATCTCTGAGAGCAGAGGCACCTGCACCTCACAGTCTGCCTTTGGAAATGCCACAGAGATAACGGTCCTTCTGATCTCTTCTGCTTCTGTCTTCTCTCTGAAGGAGGCATCTCCAAAATGTGTCTGCAAAAATACAAATCCTTGCTCCTTGCACAGAGCTTTGGAGATGGACACATGTGCTATCTTGCTGCACAGATCAGTGTATTCCTTCCCTAGGAGCCTAGCACAGATTGGCTTTTCTGGGTAGTCATCAGCAAGATCTTTGTGCCTTCCTCATACAGTAGCCAGTTGCCCATACAAAGGGGAGCCCCGGGCCTTCTGCCCCATACTCTCACCATCAAGGCAGCTTTCTGTCTCTGCCATGCTCAGAGGGAGCTGTCACTGCCTGCCCTGTGGCTTGAACTGAGCAAGAGGGCATAGGAACAGCCCAATGTGTTGCAGTGATCCTGTGCAGACTTTCTCTAGGGACAGAGCTGAACTGTGAGCCAGCAGCTATTTCAGGGTCTTGTAGGGCTGAAAGGTTTCACAGGCAAAATGCCAACTAACCCTCATGTTCTGACTTCGGCCACTGATAAATCTGAGGAGAGCATCCAGGATGCTGCACCTGTGTGAACTACCAAAAGGATGTCACAGATAAGAGCATTTTCTGTACTAAGTGCATTTTTGAAACAAGGCTGGCTGGAATCAAAGGCACCTGAGAGAGAAGATTGAGATGTGCACTTATGTGACACCAGCATGCTTTCTTCCCCTCACATGCACACAGACATGAAGTGCATGTTTAAGGTACAATCTTATAGCAGGCAATCTATAGATCTACTGGCACCTCTTCAGTGACTGAAACTTTCTGTGGCAGGAGCAGAGCATCTCTGACTCCCTAGATCTGGGCAGCAGGTGCTGCTCAAAAGCCACAGGCACTGAGCTCATACAGCTCTGTCCACCTCCAATACAGGAAAAAGATTCCTTTTTTGCAGTATTTAACCCTTCTGACCCAACGAGGCTGCACTGTGAAGGAGCAGCACAGCTCATTCAGCCTTAGCAACAGCAGCAGAACAAGCCAGGTACAGTGTGATTTTTTTCTGCAGAAAGGGTTTGGGTCTCTGCTAATCCCATCTCGCTGGTGGCACTCGAATGCTTTCCCTTTGCAGAAGCCTCTGGAAGGGAACCTGTAAGCCTGAGCCCCTTTCCAAGATCTGTGTATCAGATCTGAGACATCAGGTAGAAAGTGTTCCTGTCATTTCATTCCTTTAAGAAAACCACCTAGCCCAGCAGGGGTTTTCCTAATATAGCCCTGTCCTGGAGAGATGTGTTGATATCAGCACAGCAGGTATTATAAACCACTTAGGAATCATCAGCCAGCCCCACTGTGCAATTGCTTGGGGTTCAAAAGCTTGTGATTTGTTTCTGAGAGCATCTAGGGCTGGCAAGTGGCTCTTAGCTGGACTGCTCCAGTTTGACACCTCTAGGCTAGGTCTGCCAGCCAGAAAGTTGCCGGACTGGGAATGTTTCACACTGGGAAGAGACTGTTTCGGCAGCGTGACCTCCACAGATGCTGAAGAAGGGATGGAGGGAGGGAAAATCTCATGGTGTACTGCTGGAGTTCAAGAAGCGTGACCATTCCCTCCTAGCCAAAGATGAGGGGAAACCTCTGCATTTCAGGGATGTATCTGCTACTGTAGCATAATGGACACTTGCTCTTCTCTCCCTCTCCTGCTGGTGCTGTTCAGAAGAGATACGCAGCCAGCCCCTACTCAGATGAGATCGTGATGGAAGTGGCTTCAGCAAAGCAGCAGGATGAACCAGAGATGCTGTGGGTGATGGGACCGGTCCTGGCCGTGATATTAATTATCATCATTGTAATTGCAATACTCCTCTTCAAAAGGTGAGATCCAGTCCAGAACATAGCAGTTATGGCATGGGCACTACAGGTGGTGGCACCTTCCAGACCCTTCTTGCAGACTTCAAGTATAGGTGCTCTGATAGACAGTCCCTGGTGGTCATGGGGAAGAAGAGAGTCTCTACCTGGCACAGCAGAGGGCTGCTTTATAAAGAGAGCAGCGGGGCAGGATATGCAAAAGGTAATTAAAAATCAGCCCCAGGACACAGAGCTGCTGTGGATTCTGGAAACATGTGAGCTATGAGACAGAGGAAAGCAGCTGTGTCTCTAATCTCACAGCTTAGATTTGCAGCCCTGAGGACATCTGTAGTACTGGTTTTCTGTGGAAATTGCTTGCTTGCTCTCTAGCAGGTGTCCCCACTGCTGTGGATCTTGCTGGAGAGCACTGCGGTGAGAACAGGGTGTGAATGTGACAAGATGAAATCGGAGTAGGAGCTCTCTCCTTGAGGCCTCTTAGTCCTGGCTACTGGATCAGGAGCATCCACGCTCTGCTCCCTGTTGAAGCAACCACCTGCTTTTGTGTAGCAGAGCAGTCCTTCTAGAGTTGTAACTGTGGGGTGAGGTGATTGTTAGTCCTCCGGAGGAGCCACAGGTTGCATTTGCATGTGCTCATGTAGCCTGTTCAATTACAGTAGCTCGTTCTCTATCAGCTCTGCTTGGAGCTACCGCTCCTCCCAGACTTTCTATTTACCTATGTGTTTGTAGCTGGGGAAGGGTGCTGGCTTTGTTGTCTGATTAAATGGAGCTCTGCTGTGCATGTGCAGTCAATGCCTTTCTGTGTCAGTGATGATCTCCTTTCTTCTGTTTCCATGCTTCCCTGGATCCTAGTAAGCAAGAAAGGTATTACAGTTTGTCTTCTCGTTTTGCTAAAATTTCAAGTTACTTCTTTTTGTGAAAACCAAGCCTGAAACTACCAGGGAGCTTCTTTGTTTTGGGGAGCACGGGGCAAGCCAGCCCCCAAAAGACTTTGTTTCCTCAAAGGTATCAGCATCCTAGCAATCGTCAGCCTCTCACAGCTCTTAGGGAGACAGTTCCAACATAAAGACTTTCCAGGTTGTTCTCGCAATTAAACTAAAAACCAAAACAACAACAGTAGTTACAGGGGTTTCTTTGTTTCCTCAGCACTTCAGACTGAGAGCTTTTCCTCAAGAATGCAGGTGCAATCTGTAATGAGGAACTTTTGAGGGAATACCAGGCATTTGTAGGAAACAGTGCTTGATGGTCTTTAAGAAGAGAAAAGGGTCCCAGGGTGGATTTCTGCACCAAGGCCCCAAAGCCCATGTGCCCAGCTTGGCTCAGCTTTGCTTTGTCTCAGAGCTGGTTGTGGCTGGAGCACCAGGAAGCAGCACCAGCCCACTCTGCTCAGACCTGACATTCAGGTCACTGCTGTGTCCTAGCCATGCAGCCACAGCATACCCCCTTCCACACCACCTGTGTGCTCAGAGTGGTGCTCTGTTATCCTGTACACAGCATCAGGTTTTTGCTGTCCAGCTTCTCTTTGGAGGCATTTTCTCCCGAAGGTATCTGTGCAGTGTATTCACAGTGCAAATCTGTAATGGGAATGAACTGAAGCTGAGCAGCAGTGGATAACTTGGGATGTGGAGGTTGATCAGCAGTTGCTGTGACTGAGCTAATAAGAGAGACAAATATGAACTATGTGCTGTGCCCATTCCCCAGAAAAGCTGGGCCACTTTGCTCAGGGGCTCAGGGACTGGCACACAGTTGCACGTGGCACGTCCTGCTCTGCTCCTGATGGGACAAACACTGCTGTTTGCCGTGTATTTTCCTTTCTTTTCTACCAGTGCTCTCAGTCCATGCAGCTAGAAGGCTTCTGAGGTATTAGGTGACACAGAGTAGTATAAAACTCACAGGTTGGTCCTCCCCATTAAACAGCTCTAGTGTGTGATGCAGCCACAGGCTGCAGATTGACCTTGCTCACGGCCTGGGCCACAGCATGAACACAGGTTTAACTTGTGATTTGTGCACCAGGTTTTCCCTAACTGCTTCTCACTAGAGCCAGACCAGCATGCACAGCTGCCAGTGGAAATGATAGCACCCTGTGCCTGTGCAGTGCTCCTGATCACACGTAGCTCAGGGTCACACCCGTCCAGAGATGCAGCTGCCTCTATGCAGAACCTGGCAGCTCTTCATGGGGCTTCAAAATGCCTCACAAAGGAGTAGAAAGCAGAGGCCCACTGCTGCTATTTGCAGGATGGTGAATGCAGTAGCATTCATGCAGACTAGCAGTGATGCAGCTGCTTCTCTTCCAGAAAACATCATCTCAGCAGAAGAATTTGCAATCAGGCAAAATCCTTGTTGGGGCTTTAGCCAAAACACAAAGTCTCTGCGTATTTGCTTCACACTCAATGTGTTGGCAAAGCATCAGGGTCAGCCTGGACTCAGAAGAGACTACTGCTGTCTTGCTCTTGCCCAACACCCTTCTGTACTGTACAAGTCTATCCACTGTATTTGTAATATAGAGGAACAAGTAGGACTTACAGAATCCCTAGAAACCCTTCTTACACTGCTAGTTTTTCCTTGATATTCACTTGTCCATGTTTTGATTGGATCTCTCCCCACTCTGCCTGTGAATTCCAGCAAAGAGCCTGAGGTGGTGGCATTGCTCTAGGCATAAATATAGCATGAAGAGACAACAGTGTATTTTATTGTTCCATTAATACACGCCTTGGGTGCCTTCAACCATTCAAGACATGTATTAATGGCTCAATAAAACACACCCTGAAGAGCCTTTACACTATTATATTACAGCATTCTATATTTAAATATTTCTAATACTTGGCAAAAAAATTGTGTTATATCCTTCCACCACAGGAAATAGTTCCTAGAGAGAGTAAGAGGAAACAGCATCTTGCATTTATCTGCTTTTTCTCTCTAATAAATATTACAGAGACTATCACATTTCATAGTGCTTCACTTATCAGAGTCTGCCATCACTTATGTATGATCCTTGCTATTTCGTAGATGAAATTAGAGGCACAGAAGAGGATGTGACTTGCTCAGAGCCCCAGGGAGCCCAGGATGGAGCTGGGTATCTGGGATACAGGCACACAGACTCCTTCCCGGGATGGTTTGTGCCATTCATTGCCAAAGCTAACCTGCTTGTCTCTGTCCTCTCTATCCATAGGAAAAGGGCACACTCCCCCTCTTCCAAGGATGAGCACTCCATTGGCCTGAAGGACTCGCTCTTGGCCCACTCCTCTGACCCAGTCGAGATGAGGCGGCTCAACTACCAGACTCCAGGTAGGAAGCACCTGAAACCCTTGCACACCACGTCCTCCAGTTTCCCCTTTAGCAGGTCACCATGCTAGAGGAGGAGTTGCAGTCCTTATCCCCAGCAGCTCTGCATCTTCTCAGTAGCACAAAGTTGGCTTAGACTAAACATGTCCAGGTGTCCATTCTCTGGTCTGCATATCCTCCTCCTGGCCCTGTCACTACAGGCACACCAGGCTGGGGAATGTGAATGGTGACAGCCACGTGTGCGGTTTGGGTCAGACCTTACATGAAGCTTAATGTGGTTGTCCTGAGCCAGAAGAGGACTCCATACAGAGTCAGGAGAGCTCACTGGTCCCATGTCTGCATTACTTCTGGGTGCCATACTGGCTGGATCCAGCACTGAGCATGACTGGGCTGCATCAACAGGGATTAAGAGGTACAGAGAGGCCTTGTACTGCTGAGGGTGTCCCCAGCAGCATTGTTCTGGGATCTTTGGTGTGCTGAGTCTACTGCTCTGCTCAGCTGAAGGTAAAGAGAAGAGCTGCCCACAGCCTACATTGCTCCACAGCCAGTGCTGTGGCCTGGTGACGGGCACCACTGATCATGGTGGTCTCCACACAGAGGATGATAGTTCAGTAAAAGCTGTTGTGTTCTGCGTACAGTTGTTCACTGTAGAGCATCTCATCATGCCTGTGCTGCCTCAGGTGTAAAGTCTGCCAACACAGAGGTGACTGCTTCGTGCTGTTGCATTGTGTCTGTATGTCTCTGATGACACCGACAGCACGGTACCTGCCAGAGACAGTACCAACGATCAGAGACAGCCTCATCCCAACTCATTCAGAGCTTTTCAGAGAGTCCAAGTCCTAGGTGAAGTGGGAGAGTGCTTAGGCTTTTGTGATGGAGGAAGCAGTTCAACAATAAATGAGGCACATACAGCTCTCTTCTAACTTGCAGCTCCTCCTGGTCTGTAACCTACTTTTCTTTTCCTCCTGCTGCTCATTCATCTAGGAGCTCTCTTCTAACCACACAGTTTTGAGGGGACCCTTTCCTGGTATAAAACCACCGTGTATGGGAGAGTAAGAAGCCTTTCCTACAGCTAGTCACACAGTGGTCTGGCTCAGACCTGGGGTGGATTTCACCAGCACATCAGCCCCCATGCCAGGAGCAGCTGTCGGATGTAGTTAGTGCAAGACCAATGGCAGATCTCACAGGCAGGATGCAGCAACAGCCTGATAGTTGGCAGCAGACCTGGCATGTTAATTGACCACAACACAGTGTCGTGTTGCAGCATGGAGGGAAAATGCTGAGGGGAGCAAGGGAGACACCTGCACTAGAGGAAGAGCATCTTAACAGGCAGATTTCTGAGAGCAGCACTAGGGGAGGAAGTCACGCAGCCAGTAGCAGCGTGCAGGTTCTTGATGAGGAGCAAGGTGTTGAACGGGGCTGCTCCAGGATACCTGTGCTGGGGGACAGGCCTCTGTGACATGTCTCTGCGATGAGGGAGCAGAAGAGCTATCTTTGCTATATAGTCACGGTTCACAGGTGGGACAGGTCTGGCTTGCACCTACTCCCATCTCCAACAAAACCAGGGTGGTTGCAAGGGCATCCCTGGTTAGAGCTGCAGGAAGGATCAAGAGCTGCTGTCAGAGAGAAGAGGGGTTCAGGAAATTTTCTTTTCCTGCCAGTGCCTAAGGGAAAGCCAAAGGCACCAGCTCCTTTGGTAAGTTTGCAGAGCGTTCTTGAGAGAACTAAATTATCTGAAGTGCCCAGTTCACTCGAGACACCACAGTGCCCACCCGTCTCACTTGTGAGGCTCTGCAGGGCAGTTAGAAATGACTGTTCCAGCTCCTGATTAGCTTGTGCTCATTAGTGAAGAGGCATGAAAACCACCAAGTCCAGTGGGCCCATGCTGTTGCCCCCGTCATGCACCCAAGGTTGAGGCAGTGTTGTGTGGATGCATTGACAAGAGGTGCTGGCCACAGGCCCTGCACGCTTCAGTAGCTAGTCTCCCTGCTGGAGTGTGCTGAGCAGGGAAAACTTGTTTAATGCATAATTAATTGAGCTACTGTTATTAAATATTAAGCTTTCTCATTTTTGTGGTTTTTACTTCAGACAAGGGTTATTTCCCCCACTACCAGACTCCCTGTACTCATGTACGGCTGTGCCAAGTCACTGAGAGGATATGGGACCGGCCAGGGTCCCAGTACGCTGTGAAATGAGGCTGAGTTGTGTTGCTGATGAGCTACAAGTGAGCTGGAGGCTCAGGAGCAGTGAGTCGAGGTTGCTGGGCCTCAGCGTATTTCCCCTGGGCACCGAGCAGCACAGATGTCCCCCCTATTCACCTGCTGTTGCTGACGCCTCTTGGGCATGGGGCCATGGACAGTGGTGTGCAGTGAGAAGTGTAGCTCTCCATGTCAGATGAAGACATGCGCTCCCCTGCAAGTATCTCCAGCTCCATGTGTTTGTCAGCATCGGGGGGTGACACTGGCCAAAGCCAAAAGCCTGGTGTGTCACAGCCAGCTGCAGAGCAGCCCCTGGGGCCAGGCAGCTGGTCCTGTGCGGGAGGGAGGCTCCCAGTGCTATGACAGATGGTGCTTTCCTCTACATGTTCATGGAGCTGTTTAGGGTGAAAAAGACCTTTACGATCAGCAAGTCCAACTGTTCATCTCTTTGTCTTTCCATTTCTGAACCTCTGCAGTGATGACTGAAGGCTAATGGGATTTCTGTTCTTGCCCCATTTTTTCTTTGCAGGTGCCAGTGTCCCCAGTTGCCCGAATATCTCAAGTTAGTTTTGACTCCTGTATTTATCTATTGACACCTTTTGCTTTTTTTTTTCCCCTTTTTCTCTTGTCTCTGTAATTTTTGTTTCAATGTCATGAAGGTCACCCTCACTCACAGCGGACTGTATAATGGCAGTGATTTCACTTTCTGACATGGTGTGTGGGGCCAGGCTCGGGTACTGTTTGCACGGCACTACAGCTGCTCACCACAGTACAGAAAGGATGGCCCAGGTGCTAGGCTGCCAGAATGCTCCTGTGGCAGCCCTTCTCCTGCTCCCCTCCCAGGCCTCCTGCTCCCTCACAGTGGTGTGCCAGGCTCTGTTGTGGCACCAGGCCTGCAGCTGGCCCTGCATGGGGACAGATAGCCTTGGCCATTCTGGAGCTAATTCCTAACAGACAAATTCAAGGGTGATCTGCAGGCCAGTGGTTGAACACACTCTCTTCCTACCTCAGGCAGACTGGCTTCCCTAGGCTGCGTCGGTCACCTGTGCCATGCAGTTATGCAGAACAGATGCCAAAGGATGTTGATCTTCTCTGACTTGCCATGTAGTTGGTCTGCCTGGCAGTGTTGGCACCAGAGCCTCAGGTACAGAACACAGGGACTTACTGCTTTAGCAGGTTGGATGGAAAAGTACAGGCCTGTAACTGCCCCTTTATCTCGTGAGCTTAGAGTTCACTCTTAACCAACCATAAAAGCATGTCCTCCTTGCTGCTTCATGTATGAGGCATCTGCATGTGCACACAGGAATGGGAAAAGTATCTGTGATAGATGCTTCCCACAGGAGCCAAGAGCTTTGGAGAGTCTACAGCCCTGCAGGCACTATGAGGCTTCTGACCCTTTCTAGCCTGGTGGAGAACTCAGTCATTTTGCTAGAGCCATTGGAAGAGTATGGTAATGTGTACAGATTTCCTCTGTATTGCTCTCTGCTGTCAGTGGCAGCTGTTCTAGGTTTGCCACAGTCACCAACCACGCCTTTCTCCTCATCTGTTCTTGGACCTCTTTTGTTGCTCCAGCAATCCTTTGGCCAGCACAACTGAAGTTTGAAGAGACTCCCTTGTATTTCTCAGCAGAGATGAGTGTCTTCAGCTCTGCTGTGTTCCATGCCATGGTTCTGCATGGCATGGGTTAAGCACATACTGTGGCAATGTTCCAACCTGTTACTTCTTCCAGCCTCACGCTTGGTCCACACTGTTCTCCTTATTAAATTGCTCATCAGTAACAGCTCTGCACTGCAAAGGCCACTCCTGAGCTACAGCCTTTGGAGCTCTGGCACCAGTGAGGAAATTGTGCAGAAATCAGAGCATCATATTTGTGAACCTGCTCAACCACCTCAGGGATTCTGATGGGTGAAGTGGTAGACAGAGAACTGTTTGTTGGAGTGCCTTAGCACAAGGCAGAAGAAGAATCTTTCCTTCTCCATCTGTCTGTGTGCTCTCAGGCCATCCAGGGATAGCTCTGCGCTGTCGAGTGACAGAAGGATGTGTGTTGGATCGGGTCTTGCCTAAATGCAGCAACGTCAGATGCTTTTGGCAGAGGCGTGAGGAGCCCTGCCGTGAAGCGGCTGTGGTGTAGCACTTCCATGTTGGCACCTAGTGACTTTGTCACCACTGTGCAAAACGCACGTACTCTGTGTGGGGAGTGCTCCATCACCTCAGCGGCCCATCACTGCCATCTGTGGCAGAATTCAGGCTCCTGAGTGATTGAAAAGCTCCTGGCCATGCTCCAGTGTATCTCCCCGAGTGTGAATCAACAGCTTCAGCCTATTAATAATCATTATTACCCACAAGGGTTTCTGGAAAACCCACAGAGCAGCCAGTGGAGTCACGAGCCTTGGGATTTGCGTGAGACAGACTTGGGATGAGACGTTTCGCAGCTATGTTCCTGCCAATTCACCATCTCTGCTTCAGAGAAAGAGGTTGTGATGGTTTAGTTTCAAGTCCCAGGGACCTGGTAGGGTTTTTCCCAATCCCACATGAGAACCTCCACGGTACCCTGTGTGGGACCCGTGAGATCCCCTGCTCCAGGCCTCTTCCCAGAGCTGCACTTGGGCTGTGCCCAGGATGAGCCATGGTGTGCATCCCAGCTGTAGAATGAACAAGACTTCTGCCATGGCTGGCACTACATCCCGGCTCTTGGCAGCCTCACAGAAGCTGCTGTAGGGCACATCACTGCATGTGGTGCCTTGCACGAGCCAGCCCAGTGAAGCTGGATTTTGGGCCCTGGAGCTGGCTCTGCCTCTGGAGAGCACTGTAAAGCGCTGAGAGTTACGCAGCCGCAGGCAGAGCTGCTCCTCAGCTCTCACAAAGTCGTGCAGTCTCCAGCCAGGGGAGCAACCGTTCCTCCATGGGGCCCTCTCCTTCTTTCTGTAGCTCACTAGGGGCTGGGGCAGCATCTGCCTCTCCAAAAAGCTGTGCATGTACAGCAGGTCTGAGCGAGTTTTCTCCATTATTGGGGGGTAAGCAAGAGGATCAGCCGCAGCTCTTGGCAGGGTGAGCTCCAGAAAATCAGTGTGTTCAACTTCAGCCCCTGCCGGCACCTGGGAAGTACATTGACAGCGTGTCCTCAGCACGTTCCTGCCGGGGGCTTGCGCAAGCCCCTGCCCGCTGCGTGGCCTGCTCTGTGTGCCCGGTGGCTGTACTGTCCGAGCATGCTCACCCGGTCATGCACATTACCTTTCTGTTTTGTTTCACCAAACCATGTGCTCCAAGAGCGCGTGCAGCATGCCCTGTGATCTCGCCGACTTCCCATCCATCCCACCTAGTGCTTTACATGGTCACACATGTCTGCCTTGCACCCACTTCTCAATTTTGCTGTGCACATGCTGTTGTGGAGCCTTCCTCAGCCCTGTAGAGCCATAACCACTTTTCTCTCTCTCCTCTCCTTGTCTCGCTCGCAGGCATGCGCGACCACCCGCCCATCCCTGTGACAGACCTCTCAGACAACATTGACAGGCTGAAGGCCAACGATGGGCTGAAGTTCTCCCAGGAGTATGAGGTGAGCGTGAGAGTATATGGGGCGGTTGGGGCAGAGGGATGCTGGCCAGGACCCCCAGCAGAGAGGGCTTGAAAGCTGAGACGTGCCTCCCCACATCAGCAGTGCCTGTGCAGGCCCTGAGCCAGACCTGGGAGCCTGCCAGCTCTTCCTGCCAGCCCCAGAGCGGTGGGAACTTGCCTTGAGCAGTTGAAGCATAGCTTATACTGGGAAAAGGCCTTGCAGCTGAATAAGCAGCAGCCCACCACACTCCCACCAAGGTTAGGGTCTTGGGAGTGCATGGGAGTTCATGTCTACTGATGTGAGCTATCGCTGTTTGTTCTGCTCTGCTAGGGCTGCCCTCCGTTACATATTTCAGTCAACAGCATCCTGTGCCCCTTCACTGCCATCTGCATTCACAGCTTTGCTTTCTGTGCCATCCTCTACTGGCGGCAAACACATGTTTGGGTTTTCACTGCTGCTTTCCCCATCTAATCTCCCCTTGCACACTGCTGGACTGTGCTTGCATTAGCCTGTGCCATGCATACTGCCAGCAGAAATGCCTAATGTCCTACTGCCTGGAGCAGTCCCAGCAGCCCTCCCCACATGGAGCTCTCTCTGCCTGTGTCCTGCAATCCTGAGCTGCAGATTCCACTGAGCTGCTGAATCGCAGTAACCCTTCTGCATATCTCTACTGGAGCCCCAGGACAGGTAGTGTCTGCACCCACTGCTAGTGCTGCCTTTGCTCACACACACAGACATGTGCTGGCCATTTGGTGAATTCTCCCAACCCTGTACTGCACCTCTCCCACCCAGCCCTGCACCCTCCATTCCTGTCCTTCTCTTAGGACAGCCTGCCAGGGGGTGCACACATGGAGGAGGGCAAGGGACTGGCCTGCACAACGGCTGCTTGCCTTTCTCACCCTTCTCCAGGCTGAGTGATTAGGTTGAAAACGTGTAAAAGTGGGGAAAGTTCCTCTGCAGCCACGAGAGCAGCAAAGGCAAGATGATGTTTTCCTGTGCTCACATGCAAGACCCTCTTGAGCCGCAGGGGACTGGTAAATAAACCCTCCACTAGTATTACAGTGGGAATAAATTCAGCAAATGTCCCTTGCATGTGTTATCACTTCTGTTTGAATTGTTATCTGCTGGTGCCTGTGGCCTCCCCTTCCTGCAGCATACTTACCCTGATTTATGAGATGAGATCAGAACAATTGCCATGAGGTAGGATTATATATGCCAGGGAAGGCATTTATGTTGAGAAGGTGAGGGATGAATTCCAGCTGGTTCAAAGGGTGCATTGTGTGTATCTGAGGATGGCATAGAGCTCCTTTTTGCTTCAGGATGCCAAGTGGAGAGCTTTGCCAGCCCTCTGCCTGCTGCTGTCTAGACCAGAGCAGAGATGAGCTTTCACCAGCTACAGCATTACATTACAACATGAATCCCTTGCAGTTACCTGTGTGTTCACGTGTGTCCTGCCAGCAGCACCACTGTGTGCAGTTGTATCTATCTGCCTTGGGCTCTTTGTTGTTAAGTCCATCTGAAATATCGAGCAGGACTGTCCACTGTACTTGAGGCATCCTGTGCCGCTCTGCACAGTTGGGATTTAGCTGGATCCAGCGTCTGCACTCCCATCCTCACACCAGGCCAGTGCCAGTTGGAGCCTGCAGCATGACACTGAGCTGTGGGAACTGCTTCAGAAAAAATATCAGCATTAAGTAAATTCTTTTAGCTGTTTTCATGAGCCCCTCTCTCTTCTCATTTCTCTTTCTTTAGAGTATCATGGCTGGCTGAGAGCACCAATCAGTTGTACTTTTTATGTTGAAGCAGCTATTAAGTAGCTGATTGTCACATGTAATTTTTCCCCTGGATTCTGCTGTGTTTGACTCCTTATCAGCTAGAAATTACTGAACGTGACATGCTCAGATGGTGTTTGACACTGGGATGGACCTGAAAGCAGAATGGGTTGCCCCTTGTTGACATGGAGGGGGATCAGTGTAGTCATTTCCCATTTGAAATGCCAGTGAGAAAAATCCTGGACTGGGTTTGCGGAGAACAGCAGCTGCCTGTGCAGGATCTCTGCATCAGTAGGTCTGGGTTTGGCAGGGTGACAGCTCCCTTTGGGGCCTGTGGTGGGAGGGCAGAATGGGCCTGGCATGTGCTGCTGAGTAAGGGATCTGCAGAGTGGATGCAGAAATAGCGGTGGTGGGAGGGGAGCAGTCTGTGCAGCCCCTGGGGGAACCTGAGAGGCAGGAAGCCACACCTCAGCAAATCCTGTGCAATTGCAGTCATTAAGTGATGACACAGTCCCAACAGTTGCCCTGGGACTGATTGAGCCCCAGACCTACACAGAGCTGAGGGTGACCCAGTGCTCTGAAAGATGGAGGGGCCCGACCCTGTTTCCTTCTTTGCTGCTGACCCAGGCATAGCACAGCTGAGCAGGGAGAGCTGAGGGAGGAAGGCATCACAGACGAACCCCTCCAAGGCCCATTTGCTGTGTGATTGGGCTTTGGAATAGTTGCATTTTAAGTGTTTTTGCAGAGCAGCCTGGCAGCCTAATATCTCTGTGGGGTGCAGGGCTGTTTATAGATGGCTCACGTTCCACGAACAGTGGCATCCCAGGCAGAGAGCAAATATTTAACAGCACTTTCAACCACTGAGGCCAGCTGGCCAGAGCCATCAGTCTGGCACTTGCTTTGGTTGTGTGATAGCAGGGTAGCGCAGACACAGGTCACACAGAACAAGACCTGTCAGCAGCTTCCTGCACACCTGCGAAGGGAGCAGGGCGGGTGGCAGAGATTCTTCAGAGCCGTCTGGCTTCCATTTGTGCAGATGAGAGCACAAATAATATTGCTCACACCAGTTTGCTAACCCATGTGGCCTCATAGCTTGTGTGGCAAAGCCAGCACCAAGAGAGCTGTGCACTGGCTGCTGCAAGAGCAGGCTCCTGAGCTGCGGGTTAGCCCTCACCTGAAACAGGCAGGGACCGATCCCAGCTGGACCTGCTGGTACAGGAGAGGTTGTACTGCTGGGAGCTGAGCCAGCTGCTCTGGCGTGGGGCATAGCACAGCCCCACGACGCTCTCCTCAGGACATAGAGCTGGGGGGAAGCAGGGTCCCGGCAGCAGCTCCTGGCCCGACCACACGAGGAGAGTATTTCATTTTTAGCGTACAGTGAGAGCTACAGTGACTTTAGAGCGTGGGATTAATGGAATTAAATAAGTAAAAGGGAGGCTGAGCCCTTAATTATTTATCTGCGGGCTGTGGCGAGTGCTGCAGCTGTGTTGGAGCTCCTCCTGTGGGCCACCTTCCCCTGCTGCAGCCTGTGAACGTGGGGCAGGACCCTGCCCTCGGGTGGAGGTACCCTCACTGCTATAATGAGTGTGTGCACACACCGCATCTCACACTGTCACTGGGGGATCCAGCAAGCCAAGAGCTGACATTCCCTGTGCTGCTGTTAGCAGCACAGGACCGACAGGCCTCAGTCAGGGCTGGTTCCTGCCTCCTCCTCATGGCTGCTGCTATTTCTGCATCATCTTCCCAGGGGAAAATTGTTCCTTTATGTCCCAACTGCAGCTCATGGCCATTGCGCTTGGTGCCCTGTCCTTCTGGTGTGTCACTTCAGTGGATGCCCCTGGGAGCAGAGCAGGCTGAAGGTATTGAGAGCTGATAATCTTTAGGCTCTGCATGAGATTTGACTGTGCTCCTCCTGTGTAGTGTGGAGGCTGCAGCACCTTCCTCACAGTTTTGTATGGAGAAAAACATGGCTGAGCTGCCCCAACCCCAAATTTGCTTGTATGTCCCTTAAAGCCACCAAGGCTGTTGGATCTCCCATGCCTGCAGCCCTGGCAAGGCAGCTTAGGTAGCAGGAGAGGTGCTTGTGTCCCTGGGGCCAGTAAGCCCAAGAGGTGCTGGACCCAGGGTCTAGGTAGCACCCGGGGGAGCCATGTGGTTTGGGTTTAATGGGCTAATCGGGAAGCTGTCTGGCAGGCACGCAGTACTCACGTTCCGGTAATAAGAATAATAGGGCTGAAGTGCTGCCAGCGATTGATTCAGGATCACATTAGGTCTTCATTTGAGACACAGCACAGATTGACAGTGGTCAATGCCTGTGCTAATGGGGTTGATTTCACATGAAGCCAGAAAGAGCACCCAGCCCCACATCTTCCCACCCCATGCCCCTGGGCTGCTGGGCAGCGGGAGGCTATGGCCAGCCAGCAACTTGGCTGCCACGGCCACAGCCAGCAAGCTGCCATGCTGCCCTGGAGGTCTGCCTGCCCAGACTGCCAAACAGAGCTGAACAAGGAAAACAGCAAACCCAAGGTGGACTGTATCTGAGAGAAACTGGCAGCCAGGGATGTTTTCAAGGCATTTGTAAAGTGCTCTTGAGCCTGGCAAGGAAAGATCCTTTTTCCAATCCCTTTTCAGTGGTGTAGCTCTGTCTTTATGTTGATGTCAGTAGCAGCAGGGATCCTGGAGCTGCATTGGAGGGGTTACTCCTTGCACTTCCATGCTGGGAAGGAGGAGTTCTACTAATTGGGCTTTTTCTTCATTTGCACTTGCTATCTTACAGTATCTCCTCTGTCACTTTAAAGCAAAATGAAACTAAAAGTCGTGGTGCTTAAGGTTGGTTCTGGCTCATTTCCTTCCAATCTCTCAGCCCTTCTGCTTTCTAGGAAAAATTAGTTGGAAAGTGTTACTCTGATCAAGTTTTGGGATGAAACAATGATTCCCATGAGCCCCAGAAAGGAACAAGAGCAAACTCCCAGTGCCCGGGCAGTTGTGAAGCAAAGTGGGAAGACAAGGCAGAGCTGCCTTAGTCCAGGGCTGCAGAGCATCACTGGGAGAAGGGGCAAGACTTGCCAACCACCTCTCTATAAGGGCTTCAACTGCCCTTCAAGTGGCCCATCATCCTCCCATTTATTTACTCATTTGTTTGCTTTAAAGGTGGGAACAGGTGTACATTAATTCATCACCAGAGTTTAAATTAAATCATTTTACTTCTAAATGAGTTGCTAATTTGCAGGAGTATTTAATTAGAGCCTCTCTGCACTCAGGTGCTGTATTACTTCTGACTTTCTCACCTGTTCACCCTCTTAAGAGGCTGCTGCTGATTAGACCATTTTTGCACATCCTCATTGCACATCAAAGCAATTAACCCTAATGGCAGCACCTTGATGTGCCTTCTCTCCCCCAGAAAATAATCCCTTCCACTGCTTGTGCCAGGACACTGACTTGCTGTGCAAAGCACACTGCACCCCTCAGCTTCGGCAGCCCTGCAGCCTTTTGGCAATGATTTGAAGTAGAGATCCAGCACCAACAACTGCCCCGAGCTCTTCCTGCTTCGCTGTGAAGGGAGGACTCACTCCAGCACTCACCTGTGCTGGGTGAAAGAGTGTGCACAAGGTGCAAGCAGGGCTGGTGCTTTCTTGTGTGGTTCCTCAGTGGCAAAAAAGTGGTCCCTCAAACCTTCAGGGCCAGTCTCAGCTCCACAACCACGTCTGTGGATCGACTGTCTGTGCAGACTAAGGCCACCTATTTGAAAAAGTGTTATTTGTGTGTTCAATTGTTGGTGGGTTTTCTTCCTTACGTTGGCTGTTTGTGCTTCATCTTTAGTCCAGATTGATTAGACCAGTATCAAAACCACTCCTACTCACCTCTACCACAAACAGAAAAGTCCTCACACATTTTGTTCCTCTTGCTTTTCCATGCCTCTGTTCATTTCTATTGCTCTTCTCCAGTTCAGCCCCAGATTAGGTGGGCGGTGGTTGTCCCTGCCATATCCAGAGTGCTGATTCGGTGAGCAGCTTATTCTGCAAACAAAATCCAGGTGCCTGAAGGAAATTAAGTGCCCTGGAGAGCCATGAGCTGTGCTGGGATGTTTTTGTGCTGGGCAGAAGAATGTGCAGGGGCTGTGGCAGCCAGGCCAGTGGGTTTTTCAGCCAGAAGCAGTGCTTGCGGTCTGTACTCCCACTCCCACCATCCCCACTGCCTTGTCTCTGAGTGCTGCTGCTGCCTGCTTATTACACTGATAATAGAAAATTACAGGTTTTCTGTAGGAAATGTCTATTTACATCCTACATTTCCCAAACTGCCTATTAGCATCGCTGTGATGTCACATCCTCCTGCGCGTTTTCGTCAGTGCTGGCCCCTCTGCCTGCAGGCAACCCGCCTGCTGCTGCAGGGATGGCTGGCAGCATGGGCTGCACAAGGAGATAGGCAACTGCTGTATGCACAGCACTGGCCCTCACCCTGCACGTGCCACACACGTGCTGCTGCAGCGATGTGGGCAGGGTCTGCGCTCTGTACCTGAGCTGGGTGCCTGCACCCACCACCAGCTGCTTGGGAAGTACCCACTGAGCAGGGAACAGTGACAGGTGGCACCTTGCACAGAGACAGTGGTGGATGGGGCTGAGCAGAAGGACAGTGAGAGATACTCAGATCAGCCCAGTCAGGGAACTGAGCTTCCCAGCTCAGCCTTTTACTCACAGCTGATCCAGAGCTGATGGAGTCGCAGGCATTTGACTGCCTGAGAAACCTTCTGACATGGCTCTGTGCCAAGCAATGAACAGGGATGCCTATAGAGACAATAGTGTGCAGTGCTTCCCCAGCCTGTTTGCTTAGTATTTTTTCCTGTGAGCCAGCAAAGCTTCAAGGACTCTGAGCTGGAGCATGATTTTAAGACTATTTTGGCTGCATTGGTAATTCTGGGGGAGGGAGTTTATGGGATGACTGCTCTCTGCTGTAACTGCCTGCCCCAGGCTTGCCCAGGACTCCGTGTACAGAGCAAGTCCCTGCATGAGGCAGTTCTCTTATCTGGGTGCCTCACGTACCTCTCAGAAAGGTCATCCCAGCTCAGAGGGGTGTTTTGGAGAAGGTCTTTTTTCACCCTGTTTTGTGCACAGACAAGAAGGGCTTTGGGAAGGGACTGCCTGGCCATGGCTCTTGGGAACAGCATTGGGCACATGAGGCTGTGGACGCAGGAGAGATTGGGGTCCATGTTTTTCAGGCAGCTGCACTGTTTGCAGGCCAATGGCCAAGATTTATTACCACGTCTCTTCTGCAGGTTTATAGTTCCTTGTCACTCTATTAACAAGAGATGTTTACATTGCATAAGTAGCTGGAGCAGTGGATAGTAACCTATCAATTTTCATGAGTATTTCCTGGCAAAAGTTCATAGGATGTCTTGCAGGACACTAATACCCAAAGCTCCTGGGGCACAAGACATCCAGGGCTTGCTATATTTCAGGAGTCTGCAGTTCAACAGCTAATAAAACCGCTAGGTCAAGAACTGCACAGTCAGTTCTCTGTGGAGTCCTGGCATGAGACCAAATTTCTGCTGATGGGTAGCTCCAGAGAAAAGGATGAGCACACAGCAAGCGTGGAGGCTCAGCAGCAGCAGCCTGTCCTAGTGAAGGTTTGCTTTGCCAGCAGGTCATGGGAGCCAGGTCCCACTGGGGACTGGGTTTCAGTGTGGTCTGTCTTGATGCTGCTGTGGCCAGTGTGCAGGGAGGTGCAGATTTCCTGACTGAAATGCCTGCATCCTGCTGTGCTGTAACTGCTCCTGCCCTCTCTTTTGTTTCCGCAGTCCATTGATCCCGGGCAACAGTTTACCTGGGAGAACTCCAACCTGGAAGTGAATAAACCAAAAAACCGCTATGCAAACGTGATTGCCTATGACCACTCACGTGTCATCCTGACCTCCATCGATGGTAAGAGTGACTCCATAGTGGGCGTCCCAGCAAATAGCTGAATGTGGCAGTAACAGGGGAGCGTTATTCTTCTCCTGTTCACAGTTGAACTGAGGCAGATACCAAGGAACATACCCAGTATCAGCATGAGCAAATGTTTGTACTGGCTGGCAAAAAGAGAGAAAGGGCTTTGTAGGGCTTTCTCTGCTTTCCCAGTTCTCAGAGCTGTGTGCCCATGGGGTTGCTTCTTGCTACAGCTGGTGCTAGCAAGGACTGTCCCAGCAGCTTCCCTTGTCACTACTGGCTCCAGTGTGTGACTTCAGTGGCCTTCCTCTGAACACAGTGGGACATGTCAGTGTTTGCTCCTAAGTGCCCAGAGCTACACAAGATAAGGGGTGCCTCTTCCCCTGAAACATCAGGTTCTGCATGAGACATGTACTCCATGGGAGATGCAATGGACCCTGGTGTTCATAGCACTGATCCCTGTGTCGCCAAAAAACAGCCCCACATCCTTGGAGTCTGGCCTAACACGTGATTTTAGTGCCTGCTTTGCAATCCCCATCATGCAGAGGATCTGGAGCTCAGGTAATGAAGCCCAGGCTCACCTGTTCCACACTTTTTAATAAATGAGCACTCAGCTCTGCACACCAGAACCAAGCCCAGTCATGACAAAGAAGCTAATTCAATGCACCCTTGCTTGAGGAAGAGTCTGGGGCCCAGCAGTCAATAAGGTCCTTTTCTGGTGGTGTTAGAGTCTTTTCTAATGCTAACACACCACTCATCCTCTGCCTGTAGGTCCCTCCAAGCCAGGCCTGATAAGCATCTGCAGCTATGCAAAGGCCTGATCATGAGTAAACCCCCTAGACAGCTGTTGGGGAATCCTTGCTTTCCACCTTGACTCAGTTTCTGTGAGTAATATCTATGCCTTTCTGGGAACTGTTCCCAAAGCACCCTCCCGGGACTCTGGCACCCATGCCGAGGGACCAGGCACTGCACTCCAGCTGCTGCCACTCCCCCAGAAGCATCAGCACTTCTGTTTCTGGTAGAGACTGCTGGGACCTGTAGAAAATTCCCCGGGACTAAAGAGTGAGGAGGAGACCCTGGGCTTGATTTCCGTTCTCTAATGAAATGCAGATGCCCTCTTCTTGGGAGAGGAGATTCCTGCTGCTTTCCCGCCTGGCAGGCCATGCTGAGCAGGATTTGGGAACACAGCCCCAGGACTCTGCTTTGCCACATTTATTTTAGTAACTGTGTTTGCATTTTAAAAGCCTTTACAGAAAAGTCCTTTCCACAAAGTGGTGAAGGCAAAGCAGGAGCTGAAGCAGCCTCTGCCAGCAGGCAGCAGAGGGGGTCTCACACTGAGGAGGTTTTCAGTGGTGATGGGAGAAATGTCTCCTGCTTCTGCGACGTACTTGTCCCTGCAGGAGGGATGAGAGGACATCCCTGCCTGACATCACCTGCTAACAAAGACAAGCTAATGAAGCAGTTTCACTTTTAAAAGGTGCTGCAGGACCATAACAAATAGCTGGTGAATTTAAGACAATTACTGTAATCAGTTGCTTGGGGCCAGACAGCTCCTCAGTATTCCTGACTGAATTTCTCTTTGTGTGCTGGTGGCAGCTGTCTCTCTGCTTTGGTGCTGCCGGCTTGTTGCATTAATGTGGGAGTTACAAAGAATTCTCCTTTGTTCAGGCACCACCCCTGTGGTCTGCAGGGTCCCTGTCAGAGATTTTGGAGTCACCCCTGAGACTTGTCAGAAGGCTTGTGAACATGCCGGCCTCTTACTCTGCCTGCATGACCCTGCAGAGCCGTGGACACAGGGTCCTGGGCAGCCCCTGGAGTAACACTTTACCCTCTTTCTCCACAGGGGTCCCAGGCAGTGATTACATCAATGCCAATTACATCGACGGGTATCGGAAGCAGAACGCCTACATTGCCACGCAGGGACCTCTGCCAGAAACCCTCAGCGACTTCTGGAGGATGGTTTGGGAACAGAGAACAGCAACTATAGTCATGATGACCAGGCTGGAGGAGAAGTCCAGGGTACAGTGTGTGCTTCCTCTCTTTTCTGGAGCTGCTGTGTGGGGGCAGGAGAGAGGGATGGGAACACCTTACAGCATAAGGGCCTCCAGGGACATGCAGGACCAGTGGTGGGGCTCACTGCTGCAGGCGCCCCAGCAATGCCTTGTAGACACAAACCCATAGGGCAAAAGTGGGGCAAAATCTTGTGTCCCTGTGCTGCTTGTTAACCCGTGTGTTGCCTGCCATTTCCCTGCCCACATCACTTGAGCAAAGGGAGAAAGGAAAGCTCTGATGGGAAGTGTTAACAGTCCCTGAAAGCCTGGGAGCTGTGTCCTAGAAGCTGTGAAGCTGCAGTGGGTGGGTGGTATCAGCAGCATCCTACAGCCTGACAGGACTCTGGCGATGCAGGGGAACAGCTGACAGGGTCTCACTGCAATAATAAGACTAATTTGTGCCTTGTCCAATGACAACATGTATAAACGATCGGCTCATACTGCCAAGATTAGCTATTCTGATGTAATAAATGCAAAGCTGCCTGCAAACTGTGGGGAAGGCGGGAGGTGGAAAGGAAGGAGCAGGAGCCCTTGCTGCAGATGATGCTTATGGTGTCTCATGACAGACATTCTCACTCAGGCCGTGAAGCAGGAGCTCCTGCACTGTGACCAAAGTCTTTCCATCCATGCCTAGATGCACCCTTTGGGCAAAGCCTACCCAAGCAGGACTCAGCTTCTGCCTCTCGTGATTCAGTTTGTTCCTAAAAGTAAAATTGTAGCATGAGCATTTGTACTAGCAGAATATTTTAGTGTTGCCATGCCAACCACAGAAGGGCCTGTGTGCTCAAGCTGTGAGGCACTGGCTATTTTTAGCCCAATAAGCTCGTTCTTGAGAAGCAGAAACTGTCAGGTTTAGGTTTAGTTAAAACTTTTGCCTGCACACTCTCCCTCTGTTTCAAAGCTTTAGTACCAAAATGCTCGTGGGGTGTCCTAGCCCACGCTGGCTGCGAAGAAGCAGCTGGAACAACGAGCACCGTGGCAAAACAGATCTGCTTTTCCTGCATGTACAGAAATAGGCTTTGTTCGTGGGCTTCCCTGGCTCTACAAACACCCCAAAGCCTGCAGGGAGCAACAGTGCTCCGCAGTGACAAGCTGCATCTAGAGATCCAACCCCAGCTCTGCTCTGCGATTCCTGTGGTATGGCTTTGCCTGCTCTGTCCCATGGTTGCCATCCCCCGTCCCAGCTCAGTTAGGAGCATAAATTAATCTGAGCCATGCTGACTTTGCACGTGGGCTAAGAAAGACCAGAAGGTGCTGAACCACTGCTCTCTGCAGCTGCAGGTTATATGGGGACTTCTTTGTGCCTTTGCATTTCAGTGATGGAGCATAATTTAAACTATGAGGAAAAGCCCCTTTAGGTTGCCAAGAAAATCTATGCCCAGAGTCCTGACTCACGTAACTTCTGGGCTGCTTAGTTACAGGAAGGCACGCCAAGGCGCGGGTTTCTTAAAGGTAAAGAGTTTCCTTTGACCCCACAGGCTCTTGTTTTGCCCGAGATGCCTGAGCTGATGAACCATGTGTTATCTCCCCACAGCACATTCGTTGTGGTGTCATCTGCAGTTTCCTCCTGCAGGCTTTTGTCCCAAGCACAGTGTGTGTTGTCAGGCTTTTGGTGACATGACAGGCACTGTGAATCCCTGTCGTGGGCAATGGGTGACCACAGCCCTCAAAGAAGCTGCAGACAACCTGCCTGACTGGGTGTGCTGCCCCCAGGCTCTATGTTGACCCAGCTGGACTCAAACCCCAGCGTTTGCTCCCCTACACTGCCTGCCCAGGCCCTGCTGGCTCTTTGGTACATTCACAGCACTGGTGAGAATGGCATGGTTTCCTCAGGCACTGTGGGGACAGCAGGTTGCCAGGGAAGGCAGTGAGGAAGCTGGGCCACTCCTGAGTCAAACCAGCCCTGCACAGCGCAGGCTTCACTGGAGATGTTTGCTGGACCCTGCAGGTGCCTCAGAGCACCCAGTTACAGAAGGGCCCTTGTGGGGAGCTGGGATGTGGACTGGCATCAGATTATTTTGTTTGGGATTTTATTTGTTGGATTTTCCAGCATCTTCCAAGACAGGATGGCTTGCGGCCACCTCCCTGCTCTGCTTTTCCTCATGCCCCTTCGCTGTTTTCTAGAGCTCACTCGGGAACACAGGTTTTTTGGGACCAAGGAAGATCCAAGTCAGTGCCTGTTGCTCCCCACTTTCAGCATAAGTCACTGTTGCACAGTTTACTCCACTCCAGAGCCTTCAGACCTCATGTGATGCAACCCCTTGGGTCCCTGCACCACTGCTGCCTGCTGATGCTCACGCTGCTGTGGGACAGCACTGCTCCAGGCAGTCACACATGGCACAGCATTACCCACAGGTGACCTTGTTGAAGGTCGCCTTGCCCAGGGGTTTTGGCTCAGGCACAGGACTGTCTCTCCAGCTGTGGAGCCAGGGGTGGGCAGCAGGGCCTCATGGCAAGCCGCCCAGTGCGGAGCAGGCTCTGCCACTTCCCAAGCGAGCTCCCCATGTCCCCTCAGCAGTGTTGTGTGTAGATAAGCCAACCAGGACCAGCATCAGCGTTGCAGCCCTGTAGGGGTGACACTGCTTTAAAGGGCTCCTGAGCTGCAGGAGGGAAAAAAAAAATCTTTAAAGAGCATCAGCTTTTATGGTCTGCAATTTCAGCTGGCATGATGGTCCAAATCATCCTGCCTTTTTCATGTTTTCACAAAGCGAGAGACACATAAAGGATAGAAATGGCTGGATTGTGCAATTTAGCTGCCTTCAAAGCTTTACAATCAGTTTCAGAATCATTTGGTGGCAGTTCAGAAACACACATTGTAGATTAGCTTTCCTGAAGCTGCAAGCATGGCGTGTCCCAGCTGGGCTGTGTTGCACAAGAGAGTTATTAAAGCAGGATTTCTCCTACCCTGGGCTATCCCCAAGAGCAAGATCTCCCAGAGCGGCACTGTGGTTTGTTCCACCCCGGCCCAGCACACCAGTCTATGGGGTGTGATCTACCCTGATGCTTCGTGTCCCCAGGCAGGGGTGCAAAGAGGCTGCTGGTGCTCAAGGGCTCTGGGGAAGCCATGTCCTGCTCCAGCCATCTTGCTGGTAGCGATGACATCTGGAGCTTGCAAACAGAGCCAGGAGCAGAGCGCAGCTCTGGAGCTAAGGAGAGGTGCCCGGCTGCTCTTGGGCACAGGACATCAAAGGGGAGGGACAGGAACCACTCAGCAAAGCCACAATAAATGGCTGCTCAGGACATTACTGTGCTCCTTAAGTTAATGAGAAGCAAGTGCTGCCAGAAGAAAACATCTCTTATCTGCTTTAGTGCCACAGTGCATCAGCTTCAGCATAAAATTTACAGAGCTTGAAAATGGGGCATAAACATTATGGGTAAATTTGGCAGAAAATGTGACTGACTCTTATCTGGTCATGAATAAATAATTTTCAATTACCAGCCTGGGCACTGCTATTATCCCGCGCAGGGAACTCCTCTGGAGTTTGTTTTGTGCTCGAGCACGCACAGCCCTGTGGCTTGTGTGTGGCAGGATGGGACCTGTCCCTGAGGTGTGGGCTCAGCCATGGGGACATGCTGTATTGCTCCTTTGCAGACTGCACCGGGGGTAACATAGCTAGAGGCTGTCCCCACCGTTTGCAGGAAGCTGTTCTGCCCTCGCCTCTTTTACAGAGCGGTTACATTATCCCTGAGCCAGACAAGACAAACTCGATTGGGTAGAGATGCAGCTGCCACCTGCTTTTGAGGATAGGGCTCAGTTTAGCTGTGAGCAAAGGTTTGTGAGCTCCCAGTTGTTTGCTCTGCCACCAGTCAGTGTAAAATAATGAGCTGCTGTGTGCTGAGCAAGGAAGAGAAATCTGGGATCCAAGGCAGCACAGCAGCCAAAATGGCCAAAGACCCTGGGCTGGGGCCCTGGGCTTGCAGGACCCATGAGGCAGCCTTGCTCCAGGCACTTCTGCCAGGGCAGGACTTACTGAGAGCAGACCCAAAAAAAAGCAAGGCCAGACACATCCTCTCTGACCCCAGGCTGCTACACTCCAGCAGCCAGAGTGCAGGATGAGAGCTCTCACAAGCCCAACTCTGCTTAAAGTGCCTTCAATTAAAAGGCAGGACTTCATTGATTTCTAATTAAGCCTGTTGTTTCCCTTCCCACACATTCCCCTGTAAACACGCTTGGCTAATAATTAAGTTTACTATTCCTTGACAAGCACAAGATGATCTTCCATTCACTCCTCTCTCCTAGGGCGGGAAACCATTTTCAGTGCAGCACACTGTAGGAATGAAGTAGGAATGAAGTCTTCCTGCTGTCAGCCAGGCACTGGGGCTCCATGGGGCAGGGGAGCTGGGCACCAGATGAAATAGGGATGTTCAGGGTGCCAAATTCAATAAGGAGCTTGGGGCTGGAGAGAACAAAATTGGAGGAGTAGTCTTTAAATGCTGAGCTGTGAATGGGAGAGGGAGAGCATCAGCAAGTGAGCAGGGAGGAATGCACAGGGAGATGAAGAGGGGCAGAGGGATGGGGCCCTCGGGATGTGTTAGGGCTCTCTGCCAAATGGGCTCGAAGCCAGAGCCACGACCAGCAGCTCAAAGTGCTTTGGCTGTGGAGTTGGGAGGGGGAGACAAACGATGCTGCAGGGCAGAGGATCTCTAGGGAGCAGAGGTGTTCTCATGATGGGACAGTGCTGCCTGCAGGAAGAGGCTGAAGGGACGGTGTGGCCACAGTCTGTCTGCTGTCAGAGGGACAACAAGCTGTGTGTGACTGAGCTGGCAGCTGTGCCTCGCTGCGGAGCAGTTTGTGAAACACCTGGGAGATGCAGATTTCTGGGGATTGTACCCACCTGCCAGAAGGGCAGATTGGCTTTTCTCAGGGATGCTCAATGTACTTGAGCCTACAGCAGTGCAGAAAAGGTGGCAGAGTCAGCTCTGTGGACACAGTGTTCAGGCTGGATGCCTGGCATGGGCTGTGTCCCATCCTTCACCAGGATGGTCTTGCTGCCTGGCGACCGTGCTGGCACCCCAGGGACAGAGCATGTTACAGGGAAAGTTAGTGTCTTCTATTGTACAGTTGTGAGCCACGTGCTGAACTCAGAGCTGTATTCTGACTCAGCTCAGTGCTGTGGGTCAAGGACTTTGGGCTGGGATAGCAGTGAGCTGATAGGGGTACAGTTTACATCTCTCTCACCTCAGCTGCCCTTCAAGGAGAGCTTTCCATAGAGAAACCACCACTTCCCCTGCCCTGCTTCTCAGCTTTTCTCCCACCAAACCACAGCTACACAGTGACTCCTTTCTGTCTTTATCCTTCGAAGGGCAGAGCCCAGTTCCTCACCCCAAATACCCCAGCCATCAGCTAAGTACTGACCCTTTGTCCTCTCTACCCCACAGGTAAAGTGTGACCAGTACTGGCCAGGCCGGGGTACAGAAACCTATGGGATGATCCAGGTGACCCTGCTGGACACAGTCGAGCTGGCAACCTACACTGTCCGAACCTTTGCTCTATACAAGGTATGGTGCTGGTGGGGCTGTTCCCGTTGCAGGTATTGTAGGGTGCCCACGAGCAGAGGCCACTGGCTGTGCCGGGCTTGGCCAAGCATGTGGCCAGTTCACACATGGGCTGTTCCTCACAGCTGGGCTGCAGTGAGAGACCAGCTACAGGTTGTACATCTGGCCACCACAGATACGCGGTGCTCTCCTCTACACATTCAGACCTTGTGAGGGACCCCATAGTGGGGGCTGTGCTTGCCTCTGGCGAGTGCACATAGAACAGCTGTCCTCCCATTAGAGGAACAACATGGGAAGCAGTGCATTTTTAGCACTCCTGTCACTAACAATGCAAATGGAAGGGGCGTGCTGATGGGTGAGCGTGCCCTTCTTTTCTGCCTGCTGCGTTCCTCATTAGTGTTTGGAAATCCCTGGGGGAAGTGCTAGCAGCGGTGGTGTGTCACAAATGCAAACAGGCTTTGCAGCAGGCTGCCTCTGTGTGGAGTGGGTCTGGGTCACGCTGGAGAGAGCACAGCAGTGTGTGATGGGGACAAGCTCATGCCCCAGGAGGGCATCTGGTCCCCAGTGGTCACCCAGCCAGCCCTACCGCATTGCTTGATAGATGACTCAGTCGTGAGGAGACAGGGGTGGGGCAGTCTTTGCAGACAGTGGGTGATCAGCCATCCCAGAGGCCCATGACGCAGAGGAGCAGGCAGGGAATGGGCTGCTGTGGCCCTTCCACACCCAGTGCCTGTTTTTCCCTGAATGCCCAGTGAGTACACAGGTAGTGATCCCATGCTGTGCAGGAGTCATTAACCTTGCCTTCAGCCTGCTCTGCTCCAGCAGAACTGCTCTGGCTTCTGTATCAATTGCCTTTCCATGGTACATCTGTGTGTGTGCAGAAGCCCTGCAAGAAGCCTGCATTTTGCCTCCACATTTTCAGTAGCAGAAGCACAAAACATGCATGATCACACACAGTGTTATATGCCTGTTGTTACCCAGCCAGCTGGCTACCTTATTACCCCATCAGTGGGTTCCTGTCCTGAGACTGTTCTCATGCTAAAGAACTCCTTTATCTTCGACAGAATGGCTCCAGCGAGAAGCGAGAGCTGCGACAGTTCCAATTCATGGCTTGGCCTGATCACGGGGTGCCAGAATACCCCACCCCAATCCTCGCTTTCCTGCGACGGGTCAAGGCCTGTAACCCGCCAGATGCTGGACCCATGGTTGTCCATTGCAGGTAGGATTGTGTGTTTGTGAAGTTGCACCTGGACACATGCCTTCTGGCTGCAGGAGCTTGACCTATCCAGCTAAAGGTGGAGTCTTTTCTGCCTGCAGGGGAAGTTTTATAGAATCATAGAATGGCTTAGGTTGGAAGGGACCTCAGAGATCATCTGGTTCCAACCCTTCTGCCACGAGCAGGGACACCTCTCGCTAGACCAGGTTGTCCAAAGCCCCATCCAACCTGGCTTTCAACACTTCCAGGCAAGGGGCCATCCACAGCCTCCCTGGGCAACCTGTTGCAGCATCTCAGCACCTTCATAGTGAGGAATTTCTTCCTAAGGTCTAATCTGAATCCACCCTCTTTGAAACCATTTCCCTGTGTCCTATCACTGGAGTCCCTCATAAAAAGTCCCTCTCCAGCTTTCATGTAGGTCCCCTTCAGGTACTAGAAGGCTATAAGGAGCCTGCTCTTCTCTAGGCTGAACAGCCCCAAATCCTTCAGCCTGGCCTCATGGTGCTCCTCTGATCATCCTTATGGCCCTGCTCTGGACTCGCTCCAACAGTTCCAAGTCCTTCTCATGTTGGGGATGCAATACTGCAGATGAGGTCTCACAAGAGCAGAGGTGTAGAATCACCCCCCTTCACCTGCTGGTGGCACATTCTTTGGTACAGGCAGGTGGTGTAACCTGCCCTGCACGCTTGGGCTCGGAATGGGACAGCAGCCAGTGGTGGTAATGTGATGGTGACATTTATATTGCTACTGCTCTGAGCACTGCTGCACAGAGACCCCCAGAAAGCACTTTTTTCAGCAAATCTGCAAGTTCTATTTAAAAATGAAGTGGTCTGTGCCCAGTGTAAGTAGGTGTTCCCTTTCAGAGGCACGTCACTGACACAATACCGCATGCAGCGACCTCTGCTAACATTCATATTTACAGTATAACTCTTTCACAGGGTAGAAAGGCAGCTCTTGAAGCAAAATATGAGTCTGCTAAGGCTCAGCATCTTATCCAGGCAAGATTTATCTGTACCAGCCAAGTGGGGACTATTACTGAGCAAACCACTCCATCACTGGTGCTCCAGCATACGCCTTGCCAGCAGTGTCTAATGCTCTGCTTTCATGCTCTGTTTCAGATGGGAGTGGGGTATAATTAACACACAAACAAGCTGTATTAAAGCCCTGTTAAGGATCTGACTTGCACCATAAATGAGGAAATGTCTAGCTCCCTTCCCCTGCCTGTGTTTACATGTCACGACAGCAGGTCTGTTCCTTTCAGGGCTCTCTCAGGGTGAGTAGCTGAAGGATTGCTACCGCACTTCCAACAGACATGGAGAAACACCTGATGCTTGTGCAAAGGGTTCAGCATAGGCATGTGTAACCTCACATTTCTGTGTTCCTCTTCTCGTCTGGCTGGCCTTGTTGTATGAGTTAGGAAACTGACCTCAGTTAGGGGACAAACAGGAAGCCAAAATTATGGCTTCACTGGAGCTAGGGCACAGCCTGAACTTCAGGTCCTCTGACTTCATGCACAGGTACACTGTTACTCTTCTGCCTCTTATAAACGCATTTCTCTCTCCCTTGTGGAGATGCTGCCAGCCACCACAGAGACCAGCAGACTGTCACCATGTCCTTCTGCTCCATCAGCGAAAGAGGGGCAGCAGAAAGGATTAGTAATCTCCCACATGCGCCAGTGCCTCTCCCCTCACTCCTCCTGTTACCTCCCAGTTGGGACTCGGCTCATCAGCCCTCAGCGTAGGGAGCAGCCTTTAGGTCCAGGTGCTCTCTTAAGCAGGAGAAGAGCTTTTGTGGCATCTGTAGGAGGCTGTCATCTCAGGCCATGTGCTTTGTTCCCACAGCGCTGGCGTGGGCAGAACTGGTTGCTTCATTGTCATTGACGCCATGCTGGAGCGGATGAAGCATGAGAAGACTGTGGACATCTATGGCCATGTGACGTGCATGCGCTCGCAGCGCAACTACATGGTGCAGACAGAGGACCAGTACATCTTCATCCACGAGGCCTTGCTGGAGGCAGCCACGTGTGGCAATACCGAGGTGCCTGCACGCAATCTCTTTGCTCACATCCAGAAGCTGACCCAGGTGCCACCAGGCGAGAGCGTTACTGCAATGGAGCTGGAATTCAAGGTTTGTGGCAGAACCCCAGCACCCCTCTTCCCCCACTGCTCTCTCTCTGCCCACACAGTCCCACTGGGCCACTTGTCCAGGAGCTGGGAGAGAAGGGCTGTGGATCACTGCAGACAGTTATTATTTTGTATGTTTCTAAACCAGGTAGGCAGTGATTTAAAGTACGTTTGAATTGTAAAGCTTGCATCAGCCATGGTCCCCCCTGGATTGGCAGCTTCTGGGGAGGATATAAAAGGCAGATGGATGCAGAGTTCTCAGCAGCACGTTCTGCTCTAGGTTCACTGTGCAGTGGGAGCTGCATCTGAAATAAGATGCAGATCATGTTAGGATAATTGATGTTACTGTGAACAACTTGTCTGGAAACAGCTCCAATTTAAATATGTGAGACATTTATAGACTAATTTCTTCAATGCTGAACTCTGTTATCATTTAACCACTTTGACACCAAGGCTCAGTGTCTAGAATTGAGGAAGGCTTTGGTTTTTTTTTTTAACACACACTGTTGTTACGAGGCCAGGCCCCCACTTCTCGGTCTGTATTTGTGCATGCCGATTGCAGATATTTGATACGGCTCTGGAGAGATGGAACTTGGCTCGGGTAAGCACCCATGTTCTCAGATGAGGTGCATTAGTCCACAGAACTCATGCCAGAGTATATAGCTTATAGCTCATGCAGGGAGGCAGTAGACCATGCAGGCTGTGAAATGAACTGCATCAATGCAGCTTCACCCCGGGGATTCCCTCCCAAGTGACAGAGGAGCAGGAGAGGCAAAATATTGACTTTCTGCGTACACTGGGAATAGCTGAGCAGCTCTGTTGTGGCATTTCCAGAGCTGACAGCATCCTGGGCTTGGGACAGTAGAACGTTGTATTAGTATCTTTCCTTAGAAACCCCTCAAGGGAGCCACAGAATTAGGTTCAACTCTAGCAGCTCTGTTGTGAGAGAGCCTGAGAATTGCAGTTTATCCAAGGATCTCTGTAGAACAGTAATAAAATCTGCCCTTCTTTGAGCCGTGGCAGTGTCCATTGCATGGGAAACCCCCTGGGAACCAGGATTTGGGAGGGGCTCACATGGCTGCATCACTCCCCAAAGAGCAATCCTGTCCTGCAGGGAGCTTCTGCCAAGGACCAGATGCCACATACAAAGAGAAGAGTGGCTCTGGAGATGCGGGAGAGAGTCTTTCGGGGAGAACTAAAATAAAGAAAGAAAAGAAAAGAGAGTCAATTCTATTTGAATGTCTCTGCTAGAAGATCTAAGTAACACATTTACCATGACTCCAGTTTACAAGGCTCAAAGAGAGCCGTAAAACGTCTTACAGTAACCCAAAATAGATCGTCTTTACCTAAAACTGTCACAACTCTCACATTTTTTCTTGGGTTCTTCTGGGGTGAGAAGTAAATAGCAAGACATTGTTGGAAGATGGAAAACTTTACTTCTCCAGTGCCACCAAGCATGTGTTCACAGGGTACACAGCTCCATGTCCCAGCCCTTTGTGGGTCAGAGAGCTGCTCTGAGTCTTCACTCCCTTATGTGTAGCTTTGGGGCTGCACAAGTGGGTCAGTGCAGGCTCTTTCCCCTGCTGTCACCTACAGCGTGCACTGAGAGCCAGCAGCCAGGCTGAGCTGTACAAAGGTGTGCAGTGCCATGAAACAGGGGCTGACAAGGTACTGAAAACCACGCTTGACACCCTGAAAGAGAACAGCTGGGGCAGCCTCCTGGTAACATGGTGGCAGAGCCTTTCATTTGGTCCAGAAAGGCCTGGTCCCCAGTAGCTGCCCCTCAGTTGGAGCTGCGTACCTGGAGGGACTCTTCCCTGCCCTGCTGCCTGAACCTGATTTTCACAGAATCACAGAATGTTTCAGGTTGGAAGGGATGAAGAAAAATGTTCTCAGGTTGCACCAGGGGAGGTTTAGTCTAGACAATAGGAAAAACTTATTTATTGAAAGGGTCATCAGGCATTTGAACAGGCTGACCAGGAGAGGTGGTTGAAGCACCGTCCCTGGACACATTAAACATTTGTGTAGATATGGAGACATGGTTTAGTGGTGTGCTTGGCACAGGTAGGTTAATGGTTGGATTTGATGATCTTAAAGATCTTTTACAACCTAAACAGTTCTATGATTCTGTGATAAAGATCATCTAGTTCTAGTCTCCCTGCCATGGCCACTGACACCTCTCACTAAGCCAGGCTGCCCAGAGACCTGTCCAACCTGGCCTTGAACACTTCCAGGGAGGGAACATTCACAGCTTCTCTAGGCAACCTGTTCCAATGCCTCACTGCCCTCATAATAAAGAATTTCTTCCTAAGATCCAACCAAAATCTGCCCTTCTTTAGTTTGAAACTGTTCCTCCTTGTCCTGTCACTAGATGCCTCGAGACTGCTGCATCCACAGCAGAGGTATGACATGTCTTCTTTTGCAGCTGCTGGCTAACTCTAAAGCACATACCTCACGTTTCATCAGTGCCAACCTCCCATGCAACAAATTCAAGAACCGCCTCGTGAACATCATGCCATATGAGCTAACGAGAGTCTGTCTGCAGCCCATACGAGGCGTCGAGGGCTCCGATTACATCAATGCCAGCTTCATAGATGGGTACAGGTAAGGGTCACCTTATCTGCATAGGCCAGTCCATCCTGCCTGTTTGGGAATCTGGCAACAGCTGCCTTCTTCTCTGTCCCAAGGACTGGTCCTGGCTGCCTAGAGGTAGGCTGGGGATCACTTTGTTGCATTTTATCTATTGCCATCTTCTCAGACACTCCAGTGTGTGCAGCTACAGGATGTGAAGACTCTGAGTGAGATGGCTTTTATTGGTGTAGACAGATGCCCGCATGGCTGGGGTGGGAGGCTGTGCTGCCACCTACAGAGGTTTGTAGGATCCTCTTGTGGGCGTAGGTGTCCCTTGGTGTGTGCTTTATGCCGGCAGCATCAGACACAAACCTTCCCCCCACCACCAGCTGTAGCAACCAGAGGCAGAAATGTTGCATGCACTGCATGTCTGAACCAGACAGTAACCCCAGCCTCATTGTGCTTTGTCTTGATTTTAGGGAGAGTCTGTGGGTCTTCAGACAGGACTGGAGCTGAACTTTGGGAACCCCATCACCGGTTCTGCTCCCAGGATACCTTTTAGAAAGCATAAATTGAAATCTAGTGGGGCAGTTCTGTATCCCACTGCTGGCATCGTATTCTCAGAGGCTAAGGAGAGGAGAAAGCAGGGAAACAGCCCAGTGGCCCCATCTCCTTACCAGCCTATCTTTAGATAATAATCCAGACCAAATCCTAACCACACACATACAAGGCTCATTCCTGCCATCTCTTTGTGCACTGCCAAAGGGAACAGATAGATGTTGGTGCAGCCAGGCCAGCAGCTCTGTGCCTCCATCCCTGCTGCAGCAGCTGAGCCCAGTGAAAGGTTCCCAGGGGGAAGTGCTCCGTGGAGCAGGGAGAGTGGGCAGGGAGCAGAAGGGGAGCAACCCCAGGAACATGCCAACACAGTGAAAGTGCAGTGAGCCGGGCTCCCTTGGCAGGGACACAGTGATGGGGACAGATGAAGGGGCTGGAGTAAAGCTGTCACAGAGCAGCCTCCTCTCCCTCCCGCCTGTGCAGCCTCGACCTGACCAGCACTAGGGTGGCTGGCTGCCTGCCTGCACGCCTGCCTCAGCAGCCTGGTGTCGGACAGGCAGGTGGGCTGCAGCCACCATGTCCTGGCTCCAGAGCCAAGTAAGAGCCATTGCCCCTTGGTGACAGTGTGGAGGGAGGGCTGCCAGCACAGCATGGGGGGCACATTTTGTGTGACACCTACCCCACCTCTAATGAGTGCTATTGTCTCTTCTTCTCCTTTCCTTTGGACAGAGACATCTTCTTGGTATTATCTAAAGATACCAGTTGGCCCAGGGTCCTGCAGACATCACTGATGCTGCATCTTTATTAGCTCTTTTGTTTCAGTCTGCACCTCCACTGCCTGCTTTTTATGATGCGTTATAAATCCACCTCAAAGCAGCCCCTGACTTCATCCTGCACATTACAGCTGTCCTGCCGCACGTTCATTAATTTTAAGCACCAGCCGAGAGATGAAGTGCAGGAGGGGAGGTTGTGGCCCCCAGTCCTGCAGGCTCCAGCGCCCCGCTGTGGTGAAGCCACGCTGTATCTTGGCTGTGGCATGGTGTGCCAGGCAGAGTGCCCGGTGAGACAGGGAACCGACACCCTTCTCAGAGCCCAAACACCAAGGCCGCTTGCTGCAGGGCAAGGAGGGGCAGATCAAGCTCTGTTTGCACACGGGACATTTTGAGAGCTGCTCTGCTTCTTAGTGGAACTGAGAACAAATGTTGAAGTTTCAGAAGAGCTGACAAAACGAGGTGTGTGGTTTCCACGATGCCCTCATTATGAGCTGGTGTGTGTGAATCAGGTGACCTGGATCTATTGCTCTGTGTGATCACATGCAGGGGGATGGACAGGGTGCTGCAGAGAGGAAAAAGCCAGGAACATGAGGATGCTGCTGGGATCCTCCCCAAACACAGCCTCTCCTTCCAGCCTGAGCTGATGCAGACAGCCCACTCACATGGGCCTGGGTGCTGAGAAGGCTCTCAGTGCTGCAGTGCTGCAAATAAGCATCAAGGAGAGGCTGAGCTGGGGACACTGTCACCTCAGCAGCCTTTCTCAATCCTACACATGATGGTGCTCACTGTATCCATGGAGAGCACTTAGAAGACATGCCATGCAGGCTCTTTCCTGCCCCAGAGTCCATGGATAGTTCTAGAGGCCTCCCTTCTGCACTAGTGTTGTCAGACCTGCTGCAGAGGGCCCCTGCCTCCAGCTCTCCCAGCCCACCAGCCCCTGTGAGCAGCTGCTGCTCATCTCCTAGGAGCTGGTCTGAGCACCTTTATGTTTGTCACAGGCAACAGAAGGCATACATCGCCACGCAGGGACCACTGGCTGAGACCACAGAGGATTTCTGGCGGATGCTCTGGGAGCACAACTCCACCATCGTGGTGATGTTGACAAAGCTGCGTGAGATGGGCCGGGTATGAATCTGCTGCGGGGAGAAGGGGGCTGTATGGCAGCTGTCTGTGGGCACAACCTGTCTGCTCACCCCAGTCTGTCCCCAGCACCAAGCTGTCTGGGCCAGCCTCTCACAGGCATGTCCTGTGATTAACTCTGACTCCACAGCCACACTCCTTCCCTGGGAGCGGGAGGGAGGAGCAACAGCTTGTTGGTGCTAATGTCTCACTGGGCTCCTCATCCACAGGAGAAATGCCATCAGTACTGGCCCGCAGAGCGCTCTGCCCGCTACCAGTACTTTGTGGTGGACCCCATGGCAGAGTACAACATGCCACAGTACATTCTCCGGGAGTTCAAGGTGACCGATGCCAGGGTGAGTGCAACTGCGGGCTCCCCAGCTCCTGCTTCCTGCTCCTCTGCCCCACCTCAAGCCAGCAAAGGGAGCATGCAGCTTCTAGAAGAATTGAAAAGCAAGATGCTTCCTTGCCTTGCAGGCAGAAGGGGCTGCTGCTCCTCTCACAAGTTCCTTCCTTGACAGCTGTGTTAGCCCCAGTGAGCCCCTATCAGCACCAGACCCTGCCCACACTGCATGCCTGAGCAAACATTTGTCATGGGCTCCCCTGCACCTGGACTCTGTGTGCAGCATCTGACTGAATGCAGGATCCCTGAGTGACGGGGTCACATAGTCCTGGGGTGGAGCTGGAACTACAGTACTGACTCAGCAGACCTGCAGGCACTCAAAGGCCTGCTCAGCTCAGCTGGAGTGAGCATGGGAGGGCAGAGGCAGGTCCCACTCAGTGACAGGTCTGCCTGGGTTCCTCCATGGCCCATGCACCCTCTTGCCTGGCCTGTGCCAGGGGGTCTGCAAGCAGGTTAGCTGCACCAGTGCTGAGTGGCACAGGATGAGGCACTCACCTACAGTTGACATCTAACACCACTATCCCCACAGGACGGCCAGTCACGGACCATCCGCCAGTTCCAGTTCACAGACTGGCCTGAGCAGGGAGTGCCTAAGACAGGAGAGGGCTTCATCGACTTCATTGGGCAGGTGCACAAGACCAAGGAGCAGTTTGGGCAGGATGGGCCCATCACAGTGCACTGCAGGTGAGTTGGAGACAGATTAGCACCCATCTCTGCCTTCATCAGCTCTCCTCAGCCCTACCTCCCACACCCGGGCAGCCCCAGCTCCCCTGTGCTTGGTGCTGCTTCTGCGTACTGTGAGTTACGGGGGACAGAGGAACCAGCAACGTCCATGGGTGCCACTGGCAGCCTTTCTGCCAGGTGATGAGATTAACCCTGTGCCATTATTAGCTCCTTGGAAGAGTCCTCGGGCAGGGCAGGGGGCCACAGCAGTCTGGCCCAAAGGCAAGGTACCATTGGTGGGCACCATGGGACAGAGGGAGCATCTCTGCCTGGCAGTGTCACTGTGGCCCCACTGAGCAGGTTCCTGTGGTCCAAGAGCTGGGGCCACTTACACTGCCCCTAGGAGCCTTGCTGGGGCTGATGGGTCTCTAATGGCAGCTCCTGTTCCCTCTGCACAGTGCTGGTGTCGGACGCACAGGCGTGTTCATCACGCTCAGCATCGTGCTGGAGAGGATGCGCTATGAGGGGGTGGTGGACATGTTCCAGACGGTGAAGACCTTGCGGACGCAGCGGCCAGCTATGGTGCAGACAGAGGTGAGTGCCTGGTGTTCCCTGAGGTGGTAGGAAATCTGTGGGGAGGAGGGAGGGGAGCCAATGTCTCTGCATTGTGAACCCCGCTGCCCACTGCCCTCGGGTCCCCACTTTTCACGCCTCCCCCCTCGCTGCCTTGCAGGACCAGTACCAGCTGTGCTACAGAGCAGCACTGGAGTATCTCGGCAGCTTCGACCACTATGCAACGTAACTAGTGCTTTCCTCCAGTCGCGGTGGGGATGTCTAGGAGTGGAGATGGGTCCCTCTGAGCCAGAGCTGCCCATTCCTTAGTCCTTCTGTACAGGTGGGGGTACTGCCCAGGCAACAGGCCTCCACACCAACCAGATTTGACCATGGCATTTAGGAACTTCGCCCCAGCGCCAAACGAGGGAATCCGACTCCAAAAGCATTTCCAATCTCTGGCTGAATTTCTGCTCATGTGCATCTCTCGCCCTCTCTCACGCGACTGCATTTCACAGCGAGGCTTTAGGTGGGTGGAATGGGATCTTTTTTTTAAACATGTAAAATAGTTACTAGTGGTTTTTATAATCTCCTCTCTCTTCATTTTTTATTTTTTTGCAAGTCTTAATGTTTTGCCCAGGCAGAACTGGACCCGCCAAACCTTTGGGAGTTGGGTTTAATTTTCTTAATTTCCTTTTGCTTTTACATTTTTTACTGCCCTGTGTTTATTTCAGCCCAGTCACTGCTGGTTCTGCCCATTTTAGTGCAGCTTCCTTGGTAATTTGCAGCAGCTGGCTTGTGGTTCCTGCCCGGCTCCGTTCCCCATAGGCTGCTTTTTAATCCTCTGTAGAATATGAAATTTCATGGAACTGGACCCCTGAGCTACCAATTATTTTTTTAGCCTTTCCCCTCGTCCCCATTATTTCCTGAGTATGTTTGGGTTTGGGTTTGGGAGGGCATGTGGGGTCGCTGGTGAAGCAGTCCCCTTTGTCAGCTGGAAGCCGTTCAGTCCTATTACGGTGCGTGTTAAACCGATCCAGTGACTGTGTGTATTGGCAGATCCCGATATGACGTGAGTTGTCGTCGCCTTGTTTGTGAGAGACCTGAAATCCCAGGCTCCAGGCTTTGGAGCCTCTTTCTTTGTGTCTCGCTGGGAAGGGGGCAGGACAAGCAAGTGGGTCCCACAGTTCCCTGGAGAAGGGGTGGAAAGAGCGAGACACAGCCCTTTTTGTTAATCCCACAGTTCTGTGGGTGTAAGCGCCGTTCTGTCACCTCTCACCAGTGAAGTGCATCAGAGCATTCACAAAGACAAGGAGCACAAGCCCAGCAGTCCCAGAGCAGATCTGGGCCAGCTCTCTTTGGAAAGCAGGGTACTGCAGGGATGGGGAAGGGAGTACACATGGCTTCAGAGGTTGGGTGTATCTATAATTTCTGCTATCCTGCAAATGTTAAAAGTCACTAGAATATTGTACTTTCCGCTACTTCAGGACGTTCTAATGAACCAATGTGGCAAGACTACTGGACTTAATTTAATGGTACTATATATTAATACTCCTTATTATATCACGCTTGCACTAAAGACAGGGAGTGAGCAGCCCTCTTTCGAGTGCATTGAGTTATGAATAAAGGTGGTGGAAGGGTATCTAATTGTATTATCACATGTATTCTGAGTTAAGAATCCGAGCTACATTGAAATGAGCAATCCAGGGTTGGTAATGTTGGAGGACACATTCATTTTTACCTTGTGGATGCATAGTGCTGTAGGGGTCACTGTTGTATACAGTCTGTTTTCTATTTGTTAATAAAAAAAAAATCTACAGCATCATTGCATAATTCTTGATGTTAATAAATTTGAATAATCAGGTTTCATACAAGCTGGCTTTGCTGTCTGTTTCTTCAGCAATGAGGCCATAGAGTTCCTCGGTGACACACATATTCCCCTGGGCCTGTTACCAGAGAAGTCCTTTCCTGTAAGACATCCCAGCCACAGGTGCCCCACACTGCCTACAGAGACCCTGTAACTGCAGGGATCTTGGAGACCCTCTGTTACAGCCACCTTTGTGCATGCATGTGTTCACCTGCCCACCTGCAAGGTGCAACCAGAGTCCTCAGTCCTTGGCCCCTCCAGGAATGGCTCCTGCCAAGCCTGTCTTTGCAGCCATGGCTCTTTCAGTCCTCTTCACTTGCCAAATGTTTGAGCATTCCTAGCAGGAGGAAACCAGTAGCCACTTTCTCCCCAGGTTATGCTCTGCAGATGCTATCCCAGTGGTGGCTGGAGCTGCCCTCTCCACCTGCTTTAGCACCAGTTACTGCTCCTCAGAAGACCCCAGGATGCAGCCCTTGGGTGATGCTGAGCTTTGCAGTAAACACATTGACCTGCACCCTCTTACCTGCCAGCATGCTGGCTGCAAGACCAGGCTGGACTTTGCTTGTGAGTTTGCAGGAAGGAGGAGGGGTTGGTAGCAGTGGCTTTGTTAGCAGTATCAAACCTGAATGAGGCTGAGGCGATGCCAGGCTCCTGGGATACAGCAGTAACATGGTGCTGTGGCATTTGGCTCAGTTGTGTGAAAATCACTGCTCAACAGTAAGACCTTTGCCTGTCCTTTACTGCAGAGCAGCACCCAACTATGTTCAGTTGTGATGTCCCCACCAAGGCATGTGGCCATGTCTGCTGTGCGAGTGCTGGCCAGCCTCAGCCCTGCCTGCATGTGAACTGCAGACCCCTGGTCAGTGCAGTTCCTAGAGAGAGGAGCACCCAGACACAGCACACACATGCAGGAGAAGAGATGGTGCAAGGGGCAGAATCACACAGGCCAGGGTCTTATAACCTGTCCACCCTTCCTAAGGATGCCTTGGACAGCACATGCTTGATGGGTGAGAATGTGTGGCAGACTAATGGGCTTCTTCCCAACATGACTATGGGCATCTTTTTTCTGACTCTCTGCAGACTGCAGGAGCTCCAACACAGGTAGTATTTCCTGCCAGGCCAGATTGGTGCCTGACCAGGTGCCAGATGCAAAATGGTGTTTCTCCCTTGCCCAGCTTGTTTCTACCCTAGTGCTTTTCCCCTAGACTGACCTGAGGCTGGCGAAGCCTTTCCTTGGTTCTGCTGGCTCAGTCCTACTTAAGAATACAGATCCAAGGGCAAAGCAAGCTCCTGCCCTGGCAAGGCAGCACATGTCAACACCACTGGCATCAGGACACTGCACTTTGCGTCAATGCCAGGGCCCAGGATGGCAGAGCTACACAGCCAAGCACCTGCTCCTTAAGTGGGTGTGCTTGGGAGGAAGGATGCCATGCTGACTCTTCTCTTCAGGAAGCCGTCTGGCTGGGAGGCAGGCAGCCAGCACCTGCTTGCACTGCCACAAGAGCACTTTGGCGGTGCCATTGACCTGCAGCTGCTGGCAGTGCTTTGATCACACTGATGTGCCACACTCTGAGCCAGGCACTGCCTTGTGCACAGCACACACCTTTAGTCTGTGCGTGGTTTGAATGCAGTGGCTTGCCCTCGCCCAGAACAGTAGCTGCCAGAGCACTTGTACCTACGTCCAAGCCCACACACAGGTACCTCCTTTCTCCTTGTCTGAGGGCATTTGGGGCTTCCCCATTAGCCCCAACGCCTTACAGCCAACCTAGGGAAAATCAGGGAGCAAACACGCCCAATTCACAGCCTCTGCAGTGAATTGGAAGGCTCTGCTTCTCTGCCTGTCACAACTGGCACAGGGTCACCTTTTTGGAAAGTCAGTGAACTTGTATGTGGGCAGAGTAGAAACAGGAGGCAGGGACAGGCTCGTGCCACACTCCAGGCAGAGTCATGTTGCTGCTTCCCGGAGCCTGGCACTACCATGCCTGGGCTTCAGTGCCCAGCTTTCCCTGTCCAGAAAAGATTTATCCCAGCTGGCAGTTATCTTACCCATCTTCTTTGGTATCAGTTTGAGACTTCTCCCTCCTTGTGGTATCAGACTCGAAGGAATGATACTGAGATGGTGCCATTGGGCGGCATTTGGCGTTTTCCCTGTAGACTCTCTGGCAGACCAACCCACCACAGTGAGTACTGGTGCTGGGGGATTACTGTTGGCTTCTTTGTTCCCCCCTAGTGAAGGTTTTACATGTCTTAATCATACCAGTTAGCCCTAATCATACCAGGTAACCCAGGCAGCCTCAGATAAGCAGCTTTGTAAAGGGCACAGTTTGGCAGGTGGGACAGCAGCTAAATGGCAGCTAGTCAAAGGTGAGTTCATGGGCACTGAGGTGCTTCTCCTTTGAATTAATTCCATTGATGTCTGTAGCAGGCTTCGCTTGCCTCCTAGTGATGTAAAATAATAGGATCGTAGAACAGTTTGGGCTGGAAGGGACCTTTAAAGATCCTCTAGTCCAAATAACATCCTGCCCAAGCATTTTGGAATCTTTCTTCAAGGGCAAAATAATTGCTAAATAAGGAAAATAAATGAACAAATCTGCACCTAGTCTGTGCAGAAGCTTGGCAACTCCTTCCCCTACAGCCCTGGCATTCCTTGTTCTCAACAATTTGCCATTTTCATTTGACAAGCTTCCCAGTAAAAAGTGACTTTTTCATTTTCTGCCTCTTATGACCCCGTTCATTTCTGAGAGCAGGAAAAGTTCTGATCCCTCCAATTAAAAGCTCATTATTGCCTTTGTGCCAGTTTTAATAAGTAATCTCTGTCCACATAACAATTTTATGTCATCAGCTTTCCTGCCTACATATTTCTGCTTATGCCTACACTTTACTCTCATCATCATAGGAAGACTGGCTCACACCTCCCGACACTAGAAACTTGGTCTTTCTTGAGGACAGCTGCCAGGCCACCAGGAAGGCCAGAATCACAGAGTTCGTCTCAGAAGCATTAACTGCCGTTGTCCACGTTGGTACCTCCAGTTGTAGGAGGCTTCATGATGCGTCTGCTCTGATTTTAATCCACCTTGGGCTTCTGGTCCATATACCTGTCAAAGCAGAGGCTGAGCATGCCAGCGAGGCCACCAACCACAGAAGATTGGTGCTGGAGCAGTGTTTTGCTAAGACTTTTTGTGGCTGCTGCGTAACACCGAAGGAAGCACGTTATCAGGAGAGACATGCAGCAAAATCAGTTTTATTTAGGTGTGTATGAGGGTCAGAGTGTGATCTGAGGATGGTCATGAGCTTTTTCGGGTGGGCTGTGCTTACTTTCAAGCTCGCATTTAGCAAACACAGCCCGTGCAAACCGCACGCAGTCCCTGCTGAGGGGAGGTTGCTGTCCCTGGATAGGCTCTGTCAAGCGTTCAGCCCTGTTTACACTTCGGAGCACATGCGGCGGCCACTCTCCCCTCCCGTGCTCAGCACAATGCGCTGGATTATCGCTGGCCCCGAGTACACTCCATGCCTCCAGCTGCGGTGACTGTGCTGGCCAAACTCCCTGACGAGGGCCGCGCTGCCAAAGCCCCAGCGCCATGGTACGGCTGCTGCCAGCCGTGTGCCCAGGATCACGTTTGCTTTGGCTCGGCCCGCACAGGGCACTGTGCGAACATGATGAGCTCGGCCAGTGCGCTCCCTTGGCACAAGCTATTGGGTGTCACGGCTCGGCCCGCAAACCGTTCGCACACGGGAATCCCTAGCGCCTTCGACCTGCACGGCAGGGCCGCACCGGCCCCGCTGCCCCGCGGCCAGGGAGAAGGGCCGCGCAATCCCCGCGCCGCCGCCTCACGGCCCAGCAGCCTCCGCTGGCCGTTTGGGGCGGGCCCAGGTGCTGCTCCGTGACTGCACGGCGCAGCCGAACCCTGTGGGCCGGGCCGGGGCGGGCCGGGAGTTCCGTGAGGCCAGGCCCTGCCCCCGGCACATTCTGAGACCGAGCAGCTGCGCTGCCTCCTGTCCGGAACCCTACCCGGGGCCTCCCTAGCAACCGCCCCCTAGTGACCGCCTGCCGGCCCTGCCCTCCCGCCTAGCAACCGCCTAGTTCCCGGCCTCCTGATTCGCTGGTCCGCCCTGACCGGCTTCCGAATTCCTATTGGCTGTGAAGCGGAAGCGGAACCAGCGATTGGCTGCAACGGCGGCGGTGGGGTGGGCGCCCCCGGGGAAGGGGGCGGGGTGTGGTGGCGGGGCGTGGCGCGGGCGGTACGGAACGGCCGTGGTGGCGTCGACGGCCCGGCGGACTCATTGGGCGCGTGCAGTAGAGGGATACAGCGTCCGGCGGAGGCGGCGGAAGACAGGGACGCGCTGCTGACGTGAGCACCGCGGGCGGGGACTCAGACCTCTACGCGCCGGAACGGGCTCGCCCCGGCCGAGGGGGGGGGGGGCGGGGC